>VZTB01011150.1:171737-225819 GCA_013397245.1 Thryothorus ludovicianus
TTCCCTCCCCTTCCCTGTTTTAAGGTGCACACATTATGCATCAGAATAAAATTAACTCTTACTTATTCCTCTTAGTATTTGAAACACAGCTATTGCTATTGCAAGTGACTGGCCTAGCTTCAAGTGCTTCAGTGATATTATTTGCCTACCCAGGAGCACCTTGAAAGTTTGATTGTAATTAGTGTTTTCATAGATGTGGTTCTTGCCTTGTTTAAGTGTTGTCATGTTCAGCATTCAAGCAGGTGCCAAGAGTCTTCCCATGGTCCACATAACTCAGTCCCTCACTGATAACTTCAGCACTCAGGATAAATAGGTTTTCTTACCAACAAAACAAAACAAACAAAGAAACAAAAACAAACAAACCAAAACAAAACAAAATGAAACAAAAAACAAACAAAAAGCCCATTACAAAAAAAACCAAGGGAAATAATGTACCAATCAACAGTAATAGCACAAGAAATATCAAACTCACTCAAAACCAGTAGCTTACTAACTGCTCAAGTTCATGAATAGACTGAGGATACTGTGGATCCTGATAGTGACCTAGATTCAAATGGAAATTAGACAAAGGTTATCAGACACAAGGACATGCCTCCAGGAATCTCTGCCCTGCAGGTCACTAGGAGATTAACTCTGTATTTGCCGCCTTCTTTACTCTGCACTTCCCATCTCCTACCACCGTTGCCTTGAAAGACTGTTGGGTGGGATGAATTTCTTTTGGACATAGCTTGGTGACAATTTAGGTGATGTGAACTGACACATCTGACCCTATATTTACAGCAGTCCACTAAAGAGCAACACCACAAAACTCATCAATTACCTTGGGTTCATCTGTTTGATGGTCAGTGGAAGCTTAGCTAGGAAGCAATAGACAAAAAAGGGAAAGGCCTCACACATGGAGTGAGTTGCCATGGAGCCATTACAAGCATGGAAAAGTTAAGGATTCTGGCATTAGAATATCTGTAATCCAAATCTCTCCAAGGTTTTCAGTTTACAAATAAAAAAATTGTAATTGGGAAAATATGTTTATATCTACAAGGTGATATTTTCCAGCCCCTTTTTGTCAATGGCAAAAAATAAATTGGTTTGTTTGCAGCCAACACTGCCATTTTAGAAATAAATGAAAGTTTTTATATTCTTCTCCATTCCAGCTGTATTGGCATTGTTTCTGTTGGCACTCCCAGAGCATATGACTGAGGTAAGGACACCCTGCTGAGATGAGTTTTGCTTTGTTCCTGCTCTTAGGGGATTGCCAAATGACAGCCTCTGATTAACTCCATCACATTCTCATATCTCAGCAGGATTTTCACTCACTGTCTGTCAGACATCTTTGCAGAGTCACATTTTCATGCTAGTAGCTCACCTACTAACTTCTCTATCAAATTATGACTCTTTAAAACTTCCTTTTAATCTTTGAGCCCATCATTTTTCAGAGGAGTGGGTGTGTTAGCCAGGGTTTCAACTTTACTGTAATCTTGCTGTGCTAATTACTGTCCCAGTAAGTCACATTTGACATGAGGAGCCTGCAGTACATGGATCTGGAGCTCCCCTGATGTCCTCAGAGGCTTTGCTAATACTGCCCACTATTTTTTCCACAGGTCAAACATTCATTCAGAAAATCTCAACATGTGTTTTGACATTAAGAATATGTTATATGTCTCTGTGAAACACCTTAGGTGCATAACACAGTCCAGCTCACAATGTCTCTCAAAAGATCTACAAGTGTTCTCCTAAATATATATATGGAACCTGCCAGAACTCTGCTGATACACCAAAGGTAGAAAAAAATTTGGCTTCAGCCTTATCTCCTGGAATTTCTGCCCAGGTAGGGAGGAGAAAGTGACTCCTTGTTATATACATATATATTTCTTTGGGGTTTGTACTAATGGGATATTTTGGACTTGTTTGTTTGGAGAGTCTTTGAAATGACTAGGCAGACGTCAGTGAGTTCACCAGCTTTGCTAAGGTTAATTTTTTCAACTGTTGTCAGCCTTACAGTACTAAACCAATTAAGCTCCTCTCTCAGGCTCTGCCTGTGGACAAGAACTGCAATAATGAGTTTAGCAGGTGGGATGGCTGAGGTCTTCCAGTTGAGCTCTGTATTCTGTCAGCAGCTTGCTTACCCCAGGGATGCTTCTTCAGTGCCATTGGTCCCTTGACCTTCCAAAGGATGAACCAAAGGACATCTTAGGTTTCCTGCCTCTGTGATTTCTATGCAAACTCCCCAAGTGGGAAATGAGTTTACTGTTGTATAACCCAAGCTTAACCCACTTATTTGCTAAAGCTTTTGTTTGTCTTATTAGTCCTGTAGCATTGCTGTTGCTTGATCTCACTTCAGGTTGCGTATCCAGCTCAGAATTAATAACTGTCACTTGCTTTCTGATGTGAAACACCTCACTCCCCACACTCCTTACAGACAGTTTTGTGATGGATTATGTCCAAGTTAAATAAAAACTATCAAAATCATCAATCTGCTTCAATCATCTACTATAAGAACAAGTCTAATCTTGTTAACTCTGAGGGAAATCACAAAAGGTTCATGCATATGAAGACAAAAGACAATCCCAGCATATT
This sequence comes from Thryothorus ludovicianus, assembly GCA_013397245.1. Classification (NCBI taxonomy): domain Eukaryota; kingdom Metazoa; phylum Chordata; class Aves; order Passeriformes; family Certhiidae; genus Thryothorus; species Thryothorus ludovicianus. The sequence continues at coordinate 174,312 of VZTB01011150.1, forward strand.
CCTGGACTCTTTCTCTGGATTTAGCAAAGCAAGAACTAACTAAACAGATTATACTCATGTCAGTTACGTGTCATCTTTTGATGCCACACTGAATGGATGAAGAGTGAGAAGTACTTAGGGAGAGGTGAACCTGACCTCAGCAACAGGAGAACTAACAGTAAGAGAACTGGAAGCGAATACAAAAGAGGAAACAAAAGAAGCTGTCATGACTCTGCACTTTTACAGAGACTCTGATGATATCCTATGCACCATAAGTTCTCCTTAAAGCACTAATACAAAGAGACAGCTTTGAAGGGAAAAGCAGGTGACAGAGCTAAGAGGGATCAAAGGTGACATCTAAGTGACAAGTAAAGCTGAAATGTTATGTGGAGACTGTTTTAAGGCATCAAGCAATGGAGTCAGATGTGAAGTGGCAAACAACCCTGAAACACATGTAGATGGTTTTCAAGTGGCACATATAAGTGAGAAAGTGAACATACAAGCTTAGGCTGTTAAGCAGAGCTGAAACAGCTAAAACAGCCTAAACTGCAGGAAAGAAGTTGTTGGAAAATTCCTGCAAAGGCATCTTGCTACCCAGCACAAGAATTGTGTCCATTCATCTGGGCCAGTCAGAGGGTGTCCCGGGAATCCTGGGAACAGCCCATACCTTATGCTGGCAGATGGACCTCCTGCAGTAGTTGAACTCATATGACCCTGATTAAAGAAATGTGATATGCAGAATAACAAGGAAAAAATAACACCTATTTAAGTATCATACTTGGATATTGCACCTCTATTTAACTATGTGCTCCCTCTTGAATCACTGACAATGTGCAGGAAGGCTGGGGTCAGACCCTTGCCGAGACAGCCTGGAAGGAGTTTCTTGTGCATGCCTTTACAAGCTTATTTTATTACACTAAAGCAAAATTATCATTGTTTCAAGTGTCTGGACTTCCTATTTCAACCTTCAGGTCTCAGAGAGATTACTGTGTGACAGTTTATTTTTCCCCTTTGTCTTCAAAGAAACCCAACAGTTTTGTGATCAAGAGACCTGACAGCTGAGTCACATTCTGATCATGTTGGTGCCATTTGACCTGACCATATTGCTCAGCCAGATGAAATAACTACCTGCATTTTCAGAGTTTTATGTTCCAGGAGGCATTTGGTTTCCCCATTCTTTCCACTCTAGATATTTTATTTGAACCACTCAGAGCCAGAAAGGGCTGTAGTTTCTAAGGTCTGCCTAATACCTTGTCTAACTGATCAGATGTCTCGATGCAGAACTGATCTCAGGTAACTCTTTCCCGATCTCCATGATTCCAAGTAAACAGATAAATGTATTTTAGGCAGGAGAACCTTTCTAATGAATATTTATTGGGGTCTCAAGCTGTGAAACTGCACAGCTTTTCAGGTTGTACGTAATTTATTTTGTTATCAGGCCAAGAGAAAGGTAGTTTTGGAAACATTAGAGCCTTTCAGTGGTACTTGCATCTGTCTTCCTTCAGAACCTTCTGCTAATGCTTCTTTTTCTTCCTATGTTTGTGTCCTAGGGTGATATTATGATGCTTGTATCCACATTTGTGTGTGGTATTTATGCTGGATATCATGTTCTGTGCCTTTAAGACTGTCTCTGAATCAGAGTGAATGTTTTGTTTTGGTTTTGCTCTCAGCCTCTCCCCCATGGCTGGTGGGACACAGAGACGGGGCAGTACCTGGTGCTGTTTTTGCTTTTTTGCTTTTGCTTTTCGCTCTGGCTCTTGCTTCTGCTTTGCTTCTGTTTGCTCGTGCTTCTGCTCATTAGCTAGTTTAGCTAAACAGTCCAAATTTCTTCCTGGACTGTTTCTCCTTTCCTTTTTTCGGACCTACTCGAACCTGCTCCTGTCTGGGACCTGGGAACATTGAAAGTCTCCATCCTGTGGCTGCAGCAGCTGCCCCAGTGCCAGAGGGATTGATAACAGAGCGACCACCCCCGAGAGAGACTTTCTGAATTTGTCACCTTTTTCAGAGCAGTGAAAGAGTGGTGTCACCTGATATTGTTCAATTTGTGTGCTAAGGGGGGGGTGTGCTGTATCTGTTAAATAAACAGGTTCTTTCCACTTCTCTCCGAGGAATTCTTCCCGAACTGGTTGGGGGGAAGGGCTGTGTGGGTTTGCTTTCTGGAGGGGCCCCCTTTGGAGAGTCTCTCCGAAATTTGCCCTAAACCAGGACAGTTTGTGTGGATTTCTTCAAAGGAAATGGAGTCAGTTATTGCATTTAGATGTTCATTTTATTTGTTTTCCATCATGAAATTTATAGATGCACACAAGAGAGTATTTTCATATAGAAAATTCACTGCTAAGTTTCTATCATAACTAAGCTGGATAAATTGCACACATCCCATTCCATCATCTTTCCCCTCTGTATTATTTTAGGAAACCAAGTAATGTCACTGTTATGAAAAGGCTTTGGGACTGGAACTGGAAAATGGGACAGCAGTCTTTGAGAATTTATTTCTTGTGGTAGGAGACACCCTGAAACCATTGTCTAATAGTTACTCAGCAGCTTTTTATCTGTGGTTGATGCCTGTGTGAGGCAGGGATCAAGGTTCCTACAGAAATGTCTCTTCTTTCTAATGTATGAAAAGTGATGACTCTCAATGCCATTTGTTTTAATGCTCTGAACAACTCCATTATAAGGATGAACAAAATTATCACAGCCCAAAACTGAACCCATGGCTGTAAATTTTTGAGACATATTGAGTCCACCATAACTAAAAGAACAATGGAGACAATGTCACCTCCCAAAGGAGAGGAAGACATGGGAACTATATGAAAATGCCTTTAGGACATGGCTTTGAAGTCTGACTGTGGAAAGACTTGTTTTATAGACAAACAGAAGGTAGTGCTTGTGCCAAGGTGTTCAGAGTCACTGACTGCCCTCATTAACAGTGGAATGGAGTGTGAAGGCATCCATTGATTACCTTGTAGCAAGACAATTGAATAAAGGTATCTAAAGAGAGGGAAGTTGGTTGTAAAATATTAGCACAGAGGTGGAGGGAGTTAACTACGCAAGTCCTTAGGAAAGCTATTTGAAATTGGTTGGTTTGGCTTCAAAAGACCAAGGATTAAGCAATTGCTAAATGATAATAATTTGCTAAAGGTGTCTTATGTTCCATTTGCAAACAGCAGATAGATGGCTGAAACTGGTAAATCCAGAATGCGAATGCCACGAGCCACTACAGGTAGCAATGATTTATAGACAGCTCTGCAGTGATTGCACAATGGCATTCAAGGGCCTTAAAAAATGCTTGTTAAATTCTAGGCATATTTACCCCATTTTAAAGCTGAGTGGAAGAACTTGAGTTTCTTGCCAGCTCTGGTGTGACTTTTGCTCCTCACCGGTCCTGGGCTGATTCTTATCTCTTCTCCCTACCCAAATGTCCTTTCCTTTTTCTCCTGATCAATCTGCCCATTCATACATCAAGTAACAACGTGTGATAAACTCTCCACAAAAACAAACAGGCCACTGTGCAATGGCCTCTGGTGTTAGAGACTGCCTGAGTCTCTGTTCCTGAATGTGAGGAGGTAGAGAAAGCCTCTTGTCCAGATGCCACTGTGCTGGCAGGGAGTGGAAATGCCTTTGGGATGAGTGTTCCCACCAGTGTTTGTTGCTAAAGGTGTTCTGTGCGTGAGCAGGGAGAAACATAGGCAAAGATTGAACAAAGTTCACAAGATCTTTAACTCTTTAATGGTTCCAGCATGCAATCAGGATCTTCGGGAGGTCCCATAGCTGGCTACTGTGCCAGGTCACAAACATAACTAGTCACTGTGTCCTGCAGTCTCCTCTGCACTCACACAAGAAATATCCACAGACACGTCTCAGTCCTTGGGCTTCTCATGGGGAGAAGTGTCCTCAGTGCCAGGTGGGATAGAGATCTTATTTTCCAGTTGATAAAATTATAAAACACTCAATGCAATTCCAATTTTTGTGTGCTTGAAGGCAACAGATGGGACTGGTTGAGGAATGTCTGGAAATTTCAGTAATATGTGCACTATTAAACTAAACTGGTTGGAACTGGGTAATTGCTGGGCTGATCCTTGGCACAGATTCTATCCTTCTTCTAGACAAGGCCTGGACACAGCTTGTGGGACAGCAGGAGCTGGGACTGTTCCCAAAAACCAGGTTGAATGTGGCCACCCTTTTAGTAAAGAGACTCCAGCTGTTCTGACAGGAGGTTTATCATGTCTCTGGCTTCAATCTATTTTGTGCTATTCCTGAGAGAAAATGAAATTTTGGGGTACGCTTGGAACCTGGAAAGAAGCCTGACCTTCTAACTTGCAATTTGATTTTGTTCTCAGTGCTGCTGCTCATGAGAGAAAGAAGCCTGTAGAGTAAATGTTTCCATCTGCTTGAGATCATGGGATCATGAAATCATGGAGTAGCCTGGGTTGGAAGAGACTTTAAAGATCATCTAGTTCAAACCCCCCACTAGGGACCAGGGCACCTCCTGCTAGATCACATTGTACAGAGCTTCACTCAAATTCAGTCTCAGAAAGTAGTTTCAAAAAGTCATTATTTTTAATGTTCTTTTAACTAAAAGAACATTTAGTTAAATGTTCGTTTAGTTCTTGAACTAAAAGAACATTTAAAATCCCTTATCTCTTTTTATTTGGGATGGTGTCTTCCTTCAGTCTGTTATTCACATTACTAGGTGTCTTGCTTTTAAACCGTAATAAGAATTAAGCTTTTTCAGTATCTATGCAATTGTCCTGAGCAAGGTGCTTAAACATGAAAGGACTGTGTCAATGAATGAGATGTGAAAACACTGCTTGAATTAAGTCCAGAAATTTTCCTACACTTGCACAACATTATTTCTTTATTATGAATAAAATAAGTAAAGGAGGTATATAGAAGAAGGTAGTGGGAAAGAAATGCTAAATAGTACACTAGAAATTTTCCTTTTACCTGAAAGGAAAGGATGTGGGCTTAAAAGTTGAATCATCATAGGAAAAAAGGGTGGAAATGTACTACAGAAGGGAAAGAAAATAGGAGTAGTGATTTCTTAAATGCATTTTAGACCCAAAGGTATTGCCTGACATAATTTCTTTCCCTGAGACCCACAGTGGTTCAATTCCTTCCCACCATCAACAAAAAATGTCCCAGACTCCCAGGGCTCCACATTCTTGGCATCGGCAGTATGTCTTACTAAACACTTTTGTCAAAACCACGTCTGGATCACATCCTCCTTTTTCTGCTGTATTGCTGTTGCCACTCTACTTCAAAGGGTATTGGCCTGTGCTATTGCAGAACTTTTCAGTGAATGTATGGAGTTAGCAGCTAATTTTATCCTCACAAAGACGATGTCACCTTTCCTGTTACTAGGACAGAAGATATAAATACCTACGGAACAAGCTGTCTGACATTTTAGTGCTCCAAAGTCTGCTTTGTTCATTGCCACGTTTATCTGAGGTCCTGCAAGAAGTACATCATCATAAAACTGGTCTTATTAGCAATACAGAAGCATTGATCCAAGTCGGAGGCTGGATTTCAAACTCTTTAGTGTCTTAAAAAGTAAATTTCTGAGACGTTCTGAAATCAGCAGGTGAGTTAAATTCCAGCATCCCTCCCTGGGGTATTTAGATTCTGATAACTGCAACAACAGTTGTATTCCATATGCTGCATCTATGATATTCTTAAGTGTAATGTTATTATTCCCTATTTAAAAAAAAACCAACTCAACACTTTGCTGTTGTTTAAAAGAGGCTGTTGTTAAACTACAAGATCACTCAAGCTGCACTGAGCAAAGTTCATTTAGTCATGGTCTTCAGATACAGATCTAGCAAACATCCCTGACAGCTTTGTACAGAAGGTGTTGACAGCCACTCCCAATGTTTTCTGCAGACACATCAGTAGGATTAATTTCCTCTTACTGATCAGGTAGAGAGGGGGTTGATTTTTTACAGAAAAGCAGTCATGGAAAGAGCAAGATGAAATATTGAGCCTAATTTTACTGTAGTAAGCACAAGGTAAACTCAATAACAAGAATAAAATCTCAGATTTCCTCTGCATATCCTCTTCCACCATGTTGGTAAATATATTTTCTTGAGTATGTGGAATAAAGTTGTCAAGTAACAGTTTTGTAGGTATCTATTTTGTTGTTCCAGATCCTTACCTCTGTAGCTTGAAAATGACAGGATCAGCAACTTGTTTCCCCTCTTATTTTTTGCTAATTTAAGCAGGTTTTTTTATAAATGCCATCTTGAATGCTCAGTTGAAAATTTTATTTACATTTACCAGTTTGATTAATCCTCCTAAATGCAGGAATATCTTATTCAAATAGAATATAATTCTGTATTCCCTCCATTTTACTGAGTGTACTATCTCAATTATTACTAAATTAAGTTTTTCTGCTTTTCTGAGAAAAGGTTTTTGCCAACTTGCTTCTAAATCTTTAATAAATATTACCCAATACATTCAGGTGGGTTTTCCACCTGAATCCATTAGCTTGTCTACTGTGACACATTTTTGAATATGGAAATAAGGGCAAGACTGGAGCTGATCAGTCCATGCCTAGAAAATAGACACTGCAGCCTGCTGAAAGCACAAATGCTGATTTTTCATCAATTTATTGACTAAAGATGAAAACTTATTAAAAAGCAACAGCAGGCAAAAATAGTAACATTTTTTTTTTTACTTGTCGCATTGTGCTCGCTTTCGTGAATGTGACTTCAGACACCATCCCTTAGCAAATCATGGAAGGAAGGCAGAGCTCTCCTCTGGGGAAAAGGGAGAATGATGGGCAGAGAATTGTGACTGAAAAATGCCCCCAGCTTTTCATTATGAAAATCCTCCCCTGCCCAATGTGTGCAGTCCACCTGCAACAGTCACTGGTGATTCTGCAAAACTGGAATCTTTCCTGCAGTGCCCCAGCATTTCTGCTGGCATCACAAGTGGCAGGACAATCTCCAGGTGAGATCTTATTTCAAAACTCCTTGTTTTGAAAGAGAACTTAGTGTTTTTTTCCTTTGAACAATTTTTTGCTTTCACCACATTTATAGAGTAAGTTTGGAAGATGCAGAAAAATGTGGGCAAATGGGCATGGAATGTACATGCTGCCAAAAATCCTGTCATTGCTGATGTATCATTGTTGATACATCAGGGTGTAAACTGTGTTAATACATCATTATTTTAATTAGGATTTAATTCTGTAATGCTAATAATGCAATTATTTTCAATCATATGTACTTAAACCTCTGATCAAAAATGGTATCATCCTCTACTTCCTTCATATAAGAACCTCTAATTCTTCCTTCATACAAGCAATTATTTAGATCAAAGGAAACAGAAGAAGTTTGCATTCTATCTTTTTTTTGTATCTGTGCTGTCACTGGTGCCAGGAGGTGGTGCCACAGAGCAGGAAACATTTTGGGTATGGCCTGACGCCCACACCTTGCATGATCAAGAGATTAGGACATGGTTTCACCTTCTTCCAAAGTATATTCATGGACCTTTGCTTAATCCTGTCAGAATTCAAATATCACAAGGTAGTAATAGAATATTTGTTTGCCATTCTATTTGTATCCCTTCCACATTAATGTTTCCTTTTTAGTATGATATTTTATCAGATAATTTACAGCTTTTTCTACACCATGAAGTCTCCTCCATCCTTCCATCATAAGCAGACTTGAGAGCTCTGTGACATGATCCATCTCCCTTACTCCTTCTCCCTCCTTTTCTATTGCCTTTCTCATAGCTCTTGCTTTTTTTTCTGAAATAGAAAAGGATTGTCATCTGAAGCAGGTTGAGGACAGTCTGATCACTGTTTTATAAATTCTAGAAAGTTTCTGTTGTTGCCTTTCCTCATTTGCCTGGTTCAAGAGTGCTTACAGGAGAAGAATGGGTCTGCACAGAGCAGAATTAAATCAGCAAGTCAAAAACTAAGAGCAATTTCACGTGTGCAGTCCTTGATAGCATCATGATATGTTTGCAATACAAAATGGACATTTTTATTTTGCAGACAACCTGCAACTGCTTGTAGCCATGTACAGAGACAATGATCCCTTAGTAAACCTCCAAAGAATTCCTTCTTGAAAGTTATGCTGTATGTAAGTCAGACAAGAATGACTAAACTTCTAATTTGAACAATTTTAACTTGAGTGTGCTTTACAGGACCCATTGCCACTGTGGAAAGCATTAATATGTTCCTGAACCTACAGATGTGGCTATAATCACCACCCTTTTTTAGAGTTTCAATATCATATACTTTGAGATGAGTTGGTTTTCAAATTTTTCCCCCACTTCCTGTTCTCAGTATTTTGATTATGAGTTTGATATAACCTGGTTCCCATCTTCATTCTGTTGCATGAGAATCTGTTGGCTCTGTTTCCTTTCCAGATCTGGGTTTTCCCCTGCCCACACTCCCTGTGCCAGGCTCATGCATGGTCTTTATAGCATCCAGACTTTGCACTGAATTTCACAACATGCTTTCTGTTTGCTGCCACTCTTCTCAAGTTTTGCTTCATCCACTGCCTTAGTCCATGGTTCACACACTCAGCTGGATGAACTGCTGTGTTTTCTTTCCCATCAAGTTGTGAGGTCTTTGCTTCTGGACTCAGACCCCCTCAGTTCTGCAGCAAGATGCTTTCAAGCATTTGTTTTCTATAGAGCATCTTAAATCTGAGCCTCACACATATAAACAGCCTCTGGCTTCTCAGAAAATTACCTTACCTCTTCAGGATGAAATATGACTGCTCTAAGGCTGTCTCTGGAGTACCCCATCTCCCTTGGCAGTGGCACAATCTTCTTGTTTCTGGACAGGAGAAGAGCTATGGCATAGTTTTACTGTCTGTAGCACTCTGTCTTTGTTGGAGTGCCTGGATAGTCCCAAAGTTGTATTTGTGGCAGTGTAATATGTCTGGAGAAAGTTTCTGGAGTGGAGATCAGCAGACAGAACAGCTCATGCCCGTGCCACTGAACTCTGTCCTTGGACCACATACAAACTTCCTGCAGGGGATAGTCCAAGCCAGTGCTGACTTCCAAGATCTCCATGGAAGTTGTCCAGTAGAGTACCAGGCTGCTTGGCCAAAACTATACCACATGTTAGCCTGACTATTTAAGAACACAGACAAGTATGTCCCAGTGTTCAAGAACATTCCCTGATACTGTGGAACTTAGTAACAGAGCCTGAAATGTCCAGAAGGACCTTGCTGTTTCAAAACCTCTTGTCTTTATTCCCCCTTGAAGAGTTTATGGTGTCTTTTTAAGGATTTCTCATATTTCCTAGGCATTGCTGCCCTCAATAATACCAAGGTCATCAGCACTAATCTTTGGGTTTGGGAGACCCAGGAGACACAGCAGTCTGATGACAGAGCAACACACGGCCTTACCCTCCTTGTCATGCACAGACAGGAGTGCCTGTCCCTCTGGGCATAGCCAGTGAAACAAAGACACCCAGCAGAGCAAGCTGAGGATGCTGAGTGTGTTCTTAAAGACTGGTAATATGTACTGGCTGTATTAACACTTCTGCATACAGCAGTTTCCAGCCAATTCAAATTTGGTTACTGACTGCTTTCTCATACTGTGCTGCTACCTTGCCTTTGTCATCCTGACTGTTGCTCTTCTTTTGAGACAAGCAAATGAGATGGATCCAGCCAGTTTACCAGGCTCAGACTGCACTCTTTCTAGGTCATATTTGTCCTGTAGATGCTCATTGCTTTGAAAAATGTGTTTATGGACAGAGATCATTTTAGCACAGAGAATATTTCTGGTCATGCTCCCTGATGTCACACAGCTTGACATGTCTTGCTTCCTGGGGGAATTTTAATTTATTTTTTTTATAGTCCACATTTTCATTTTGACTCTTTGCTGTGATCCTCCATCTTGTCTGTGTGCCTCCAATAGAATTTTGCTCTTCAGTATGACTGATTCATAGGCAACACTGGGATCAGGTTTGTTTGGTTGCTCATGTACCAAGAGAAGGGCTAGCATTCTGCAGCAGCATCTGTGCACTCAGAACATTAGAAAGTCCTGTAACCACATCACTGATCTCTTTTCTTTTGAATAACCTACCTATCTTCTTAACCTGCCTATAGGAACCTCTGGTTTTCCTGCCCAGTGTGCTTGGGTGATGGGATATAAGTCATGAGGCTTCATTCATTCCTGAAATTTTGACACCTGACTGGGTGTCAAAAATGTTTATACTGTTTGTGCAATACTCTACAAGAATAGTTAGCCCTGATGCTGCACCCAATGCTTCCACAGCCTCCATGGCCCTCAAGTCCCTGGAATCTCTTTCTGCCTTTCATGTTGCCATTTTCAACGTATTCACTGGATCATCCTCAGTCCCATTGCTTTAATTCTTAATCTGCATAGTGTCTCTGCTTCTATTGATGTCTTCCACAGAGTTGATAATTGCACTTAAAATTTTTGTGTTGTTTTTATAAGATTTTGTTCAGTTCAGACACCTGTCGACTTCAGTATTTTTGGTCTTTAGCACAAGCAGCTATTCTTTCTGCTAATTGGTTTTGGTTTGGGTATTTTTTCAAATGAAGAAATATCTCCCAATAGCATTGCTCCTTCTGCATACACAGTATTTATCATGCTGGTAGCTTGGACAATATTTCCATCTGACTTATTTCTTGACATTTATTTTTCTTTAGAAGAGATAATTAAGTTTCGCTCCATTTTCTTTCCTTTATTCTCCATGATCATTCAGTAGAGTTTTCATCCTTATTACCACACTTGTTAGTTTTTCTCTGGAAACTGACGAATGCTGGTGATCAAGATACTTTTACAATATCTCTTTGCTGTGCTTTTAAGTGAGGCTTTGCTACCATGGTGAGTGTAGCTGCCCTTATGGTAGGCAATGACTTTTCACATCACAGACCTTGTAGCGGAAGAAAGTTATTCTCTTCATCTGCCACTGACTGTGCATGATGTCATGTCAGACATTCATGATATCTGACATCTTATTACTTAAGGAAAGGACAAGGAACTCAATACCTGGCTGCTTCAACCGCTGCATAAAGGAATTAATAAGAGAAAGGTGTAATCCCCTCACACATGGTAGAAGATGTGTGTTGTTGTTTGGTAGAGTCCCATTCTCTACAACAGGAACTTTCAACACACGTACATTTACCCCTAAGTGCATCAGACCTCTGGATGTTTGCAAATGGTTGAAAATGTCGATTCCAACAAATTCTTCCCTCCAATATCCTGCATATATAGTACTCACCCTTGTCCCTCTGAAAGCTATTTGGAAACCAACTGTTCCTGAAAATCAGAGTATGCTTTGATACCTGTCAGTGAAATTTATGAGATTGGTCCTTAGAACCATTTCTTCTGCTCAGTGATGTATGCAGAAGTCCTGTGGGGCAGCTGGGCTGTCAGGTTCCATTTCTGCTGTGGCAGTTTATAATTGAGTGCATTTTCATGCAGATCATTTTTCTTTGGGCACAATCTCTTTGGGCATAATCACTCCTCAGAAAGCAAATGCTCCCAAACCATGCAGCGATTAGAATGACTGGTCATCTGGCACTTCATGGAGTTCATAAAGACACAGGACAACTGCATCTGAACTCCCCACTTATTCAAATTGGACATGAAGGGTTTTCATCCATGAAATCTATTAAACTCTGAAATGCTAAATGCTGTAAATGCAGTCACTGGTTGTCAGCAGTTTGAAAACCACATTAAGTGGCTCAATGTGCAAAACACAAATGGAGAGAGAAAGAGGGTACCTTTAACTTGGGCTTTGTGATTCCTCATTCAGGTCGTGGTTGTGGTTCTGTCAGAAGCAGTAAGTGGGTAGAAGTGGGTGAATAAGGGTTATGAAAGATAAACAACTGGACAACAAGAACAAGAAAGCAACAAGTGCACATGAAATTGCATCATGAAGGAAGATTCAGGAATGGAAACATGAAAAACAAGTAAATGTGGTAATAAACCACCATTTTGTCCTGACTAGAGTGAGGAATGGATGCAGGATGGACATTGAATCTAACTGCACCAGAGAATAAATTTTGCAATGTGTAAAGGCAAGAGTGTAGAAGTCAAACTTGTCTGGCAAATAAGGGAGCAGCAGTAAGGCCCTCTGAGATAAATAGAGGTGTTCAATATTTCTATCTTCCTCACCCCTCCTCACTACTTTTTTCCATGTGAACAGAACCAAGTCAGGAACCTATCTTGCCCTGTATTCCTCCAGTGAGATTCTAAAGAACTTGAAAAAGGCAGCTTCATTATAGCATGTGAGTTCTGGTAGAGGGAATATCTTGAAAGGTCTGAGAAGCAGAATATAAATATTAAATGCTTGAATGATGCTTATGATGGAAATTGCCCAGACTCAAAACAGGCTCAAGTTGCCAGAGGTTGTTTTAAGTACTTCTTCTGCCCCTTAAACATCCCAGAATTTTGTAGAGCATAAAGAGGTGGAGATATCTTGCAAAACCAGAGGGAGTGAGTGGTACATGTGACATCATGTTTTCCAGGAAGGATTCTCAGCAACACTTTGACTTGACATCTCACTGTGATGTGGAGAAAGCTCCCTCTTCAAACTGCTAAATTTTCAGTGAAAAAGGATGTAGGGGAAGTCCAGTGTCTGAGATGAGAGTTAAGTAGGACACAAGTGTACCAAGGCACTTCATCCTCTGCCTGCTTCCTGCACACTCAGTCAGAGTGACAGTGCCCTAATTCCAGCCCCTTTCCAGCTGCTGCAGCTGCAGTGAGGCAGATGCTGGTTATGCAAAGGCTCCCCAGGGGTCACAAAAGTAGGTTTGGGGTAGCTGAAACCCAACAAAGCAGGTACTGGACAGCACTGAGCATCTAGGAGCTAGGCAGGTTGTCTAGATTTGTAGTATTTGTTCCACCAGCAGAGAAAAGGAACCAGAGGTGTCAGCTTTGCTGAACTGCTCTTATTGCTAATTACAGAGAAAAATGAAGTGATTGGCTTACAGAAGGTGCTTGCTTTACAGGTGGCTAAGAGAAATAAAGCCCCAGGTCTTGTCAAGATCCTGAATGCTTTTCTTCAGAGAGCAAAATTGCTTCAGTGCATTTAGACAAGAATGAGGCATTGACCTTTAAAGATAGAAATAAAATGAGTTTGACTCTTTTGGTACTTTTTGTTTATCAGAATAAAAATTCCCAATACTTCTCCTGCTTACCCGTATAAACAGCAGTCCCAGTAGTGACTGGTCATTTATTTATTTACATCTGTGGAATGGATGCCTTTGCTTTAAGACTGTGTGATTGATGAGGCACACATGAGCAACACTCTGCTAATGTTTAACACAGGGCAGAGTTTGCTCCTGGGTTTTCTGCAAATGCATCTGGCTAGAGTGAGTTACAGAACTGGACAGATTTACAGCCACCAGCTGACCACTGCTCTCTCCCTTCAGTCTGGTGATGGATGGCTTGTACAAATGCATGGAGAGACTCAAGATTTATCATACTAGCATATATTTTGTCCTGATTACACCTTGGGCTCATCAAGAACTCTCTTCTTTCTTCTGGAAATAACTGTACAAACATTTTGAAGAAAAAGCAACTCATCTCCCTAAACTAAACTATCAGAAATTCTCCAGTAACCTTTCAATGCTCTACAAAAATAATAATAAAAAAGGAATTCCTTCCTGTTTATGTGGTGAGTAGATGTCTGGAAAAAGTATCTCATATATTAAACCATGAATATTATTACAGTTTGTTAAAGTAAGAAGGATTGTACATCTCTCACCCAATCACTGCCTAGATTACTAAGTAGATTTGTCCTTAGAGTCATCATTTATTTAGTGAAATTCAGAGTAGATCTGCTGGGATTTCCTTTTTGGTGTAAACCTGGTCCTTATCCTCATTTGTACTACAAACATTTCTTTCAAAACTGCTGCAATTAAAGTGGATTTATCCAGGTGTTGCATATGCAAAATCAGTAAAACAAAGATGCAAAGATCATCTCTCCCCACCAGGAGCTGTGGCTGCAGAGGGGATGCACAGCCAGACCAGAGCACGTCTGGCCAGGCCAGGTTGCAGGAGTCACTCTGACAGTCCAGGTGCCTCCAGGTGCCCACCCAGGCCAAGATGTGTCACATTTGTCACACTCCACCTTGTTTGGGTGTGGGTTTGGGGGAGGATGGGAATGTCAACAGCTGGTCTTGAAGGAACTTCTGCAAAGTTTTGGTTACCCTGACCTCATTTTAGACCACAGAGGTATCTGCTCCTGTCTGCTGTGCTCAGATCACTGCAGACAGATCTTCCATTTTAATGTGGAAAAAGCCCTGTGTGGTGCTCAGGTGCTCAGGGGCAGCAGTTCAACCCAAGCAAACTGCCATGGGGACACTGTTCTTTCCTTTTAAGCTAAATTGAAATAAGTTAATAGTTAATCTAAATCTACAATAACAGAATTGTTCCAAGATAAAGGACAAAACCCTTAAAGGAAATTATTTAAAGGCAACTCCCTCAGCCAAAACTCTCTTGGACTGAACAAGGAAAACTTTCATGCAGCATAATATTTTCTAGGTTATGAAAAATTTAATTCTATTCAGAGTCACGTTATATGTGCAAGAAGCAGGGCTTTTTCAGTGAAATGTCCTCCATCAGTCAGTGTTCTAGATGACTAATAATATTTACAAGAGGGTTTCTATTGGTTTGAATTCACACTTCCAGCTATGCTATTATAGTTTCAGAGCATCTGAGCCCTCATTTTATTTTTCAGAGCATTAGGGATTTATTTCATTTTTTTTCAGCACATTGAAGCTAAATTAATAAAAAAGAGCTATAGTAATTTAAGGGTTTCTACACAGGGAATTTTGGTGTACCTGAAAAATCCTGAAATTCTCCAGCTGGTATTGACTAAGTGGATTCGAGGCACTGCTATGAATTCTGCAACAGATGTGACCTTACAGGAATTTGGAGAAAGTGGAACTGTGTCTATTTGAATTCAAGATTTTTATTGTTTCTGATGCATTTCAGTACCAGGAAAGAACAAGACAGATGAGAAACTGAGGAAATGGTGTGGGAAGAAGGCTACTGAGTTTTGTCATGACCCTTCAGCAACTCCCTCCCTTCCCCACCCCCCACTCCCTCATCATCTAAATCCCTTGGAATTTAGGAGTTCTCACACAGCTCCTACCTGGTGAATTGATGGGATTTTCAGACAGGAGGAAAAAGGAAGAGGAGAAGGAGGGAAAATTTTCTGATCTGTACTTTCTCGATCTGTACAAGAAGAGAAATTCCACTTTCCAGATCTTACAGCATATCTACTTAAGGGTGAATCTGGTTATGATGTAGCAGCTTTCCTCCTTTAAATATTTATTTCAGCCAGAGTAAATATATCTGTGTACAGGTACAGCTTTTCTGGAATGAGAGCTTTGATCTTGTTCAGCCTAAGCCTCTCTGGTTTTGACATATTAACTCATAACTGGTATAAATTCTATCTCCATATACTTCACTGCTCAGAACAGAAAAAAAAAAAAAAAATCACCAGCAGTGGTTTTCTGGTGTAGGCAGAAACTTTTAGAATTTTTTCTGATGCAGCAAATAATTTCAGGGTTTTCCCAGAACACATTTTATCTTACCTATTTTAAATTTTTCAGCCAGATCTTTATCTGATTTTTAAATGAGCCTTGTGAACTGCTCAAAACCAGACAGCTGACTTTCCCAAGAGCTACCTGAGCAATCACTTAGGCTGCTGTACTTTTACCACAGAATATGCCTGATCATTGTGTTATTCTGGATTTCTTCTACTGTTGCCAAGAAGTCTTTGAATTCCGATGTTGCCCTCCAGCATGTGCTCCAAAATCTCATTTCCAAGAGAAAATCTTCTTCTCAAATACAAGCAAAGCCATGGAGACATGTCCCTTAGCCCTAGAGTGAAGCTCCCAGCCTGTTTGGAAGCAGCATGAGGTTTCCTTAGCCCACACTCTGGATGCCTGCCTGACATTCCCTACCTCCTAATGTGGTGCTGATAGCTGGGTATGCAGGGCAAGAGAGGAAACTCAAATGAAAAGGCTTTTTCCACCTCAAAATGCAAGGGAGACCAAGGAAGAGCACTTGAGAATGCTTTGTTAAATAAACTGACCTGCCAGCAAGAAAGAAAATGGGAACGGAGTCAATCCCAATGCCTGCACACAGCCTCGTGTCTCTGGCTCTCCCTCTGACAGGGACCTGCAGCCTCTTTGCTGGGCTGGCAAGGTTTCTGCAGTTTGTCGGGACAATCGAGTGTTCTCAAACAGAGAGCACAAATTGCACACACACACACTGTACCCGTCAGTCTCCCTGCAACAGCAACACCGAGAAAAGCAGACAGGAGGCTCCATTGAATTGCCACAGCACATGAATAAATGTCCTTGGTTCCAGTGGGAATTATTTGTGTCCTGCAGTGGGAGGGCTGCACCCTGCTATCGCTGCTGCTCTCTGGCTCTTGGTAGCTGGGACTCTTCAGTCAGAGCAGGAATAATCCTGCTGCCAGTTTTCTCTCTGTTTTTGTTGTTTTGTGCTCTGCTTTTGTTGAACCTATCACGGGCTATTAGGAAGAAACTTTCCCTCTGGCTTGTTATTCCATTGTCATTCATTATGAGGGTTTTTTTTCACTTCATCTGACACATTTAATGCCAGACTCTGTCAGAAATGAGTCTCTGGATGAGGGGGACTCCAGGGCTTCAGGATGCACTGAGAGCTCAGAGCTGGAGGATGCGGGGTGCTGCAGATGTAAATGAGATATGCACATTCAGCACCATGAAGTATTTCTGCATTTTGCTCACTCTCATTGCTGCAGCTGACACAGGGGATCTATATGTCCCTCTGAGATCCTACAGCCTCAGAGGATTCCAGCCGTTTCCATTTCAGAGGGCTCTGCTCCCAGCTCTCTTCTCGTAGATGTCCCAGCATGCAGGCATGTGCTAATCAGTTTTAGCAGGCTCATCATTAGATTGACTTCAAAGCTGGGAACCCAGTTGCTTCCTCTCTTAAAAGATAAGAAAGGCCAGCAGGATAAGGGTTGTTTTTCCTGCCTTTAGTTTGTACTTGTCCTTTTTGGGTAGGTCAGAGATAAAAGGTGATCTGTTTTGTGCAACATTTGTTTGATTTCTTTCAGCCACTGTTGGATTAGCTTCTCACATCTGTGTCCAGAAAATGCATTTTCATCATCTTGTAACAAAACCTCCTTCTCTGGTCCACACATTCAGACTGAAGAAGTGTTGCCTTTGCTTTTTTGAGTGCCTAAGGTTAAACAACTGCAGTGATCTGCCATGGAATTCACTCTTTCCAAAGGGCACCAAACCACAAGGTCCTGTACAGAAAGTATGATCTCCAGAACAATATCCACAGCCAAAACTCCTGTGCAATAAGCTCTTTCCATGGCAACATCTTGCAGATGGCTGAATTTCAGCAGTTATCTGGGCTGACACATTCATTATTCTGCACTGGAAGAACAGGCTTCTTATGCATGAAATGGTCATAAAGATGAACGTAAGTAATTTTCTGAACTCAGAAATGGGAAATTGAAACAACTGCTTTTTTACCCATCATGAACTCAAAGGTGTGGGTTTTCCAAGGAACAGTGATTTCTTTTTATGACAAATAATTTGTTCCAGGACTATTTTCTTCCCTTCCTCTTTGTGACCCGATTACAAATATCTCTTATTTATTCACTATTCGTGCATTAGATAAATCATTTTATACATTTGATTTTGATGTGCAAACCATTTCACACATAAATTTTTGTGTTTTGCAGAAATCTAAGATTTCTGATCAGCATTTCAGAGCTTACTTTGAATGGGGGTTATGCTTCTTTATGCCTCCTGACTGAATGACTGCTGTTACCAACTCAGCCAGCTGGAACTGTGGTCAGGAAAGTGGTGCCTATCCCTTTTTGACCAATGCTCTCCATCCACAGAACATGCCTTCCAACAACTGAGCATCAAGTACTCTCAAGATGGGTTCATAGATTTGTCTCACAGCCTTTTTTATTGTGTATTGAAGCCCTCTAAGTGATGGATAATGTCTCTGTTCTGTATCTCTTTTGGTTTTGGGATTTTCAAAGGGAAGAAACCAACTTAAACTAAAAGATTTTTTTCCAAATAAGATGCAGAAAAAGATAGAAAACTACAAAAACATTATTTGCAAAACATAAGATTTGCTTAGCATGGAGTAATGATCTCTACACACACCGCCCATGCCGGTGCTGGAAAGGGAAAGGTGAGACCAGTGACTGAAACTTAAGCATCAGAGTGGGAAATAAATTCAAATGAGGCTCAGAGTTGCATAGGCATGAAGAAATATGTAGGAATTTTTGGTGCTAGTGGCTCACATGTGTGGAGATCAATTTTCTAGGGAGGGGGTGGGGGTTCAAAGTAATTACACCACTTTCTTTCCTCCTGAAATGGTGGTAGTGTTTCTAATTCTGAGTGATCCTGAAAAAGAAAGAGATGCAAAAGAAAGACACCCCAAATGTTCCCAAGAACGTAAAAATAAATAAATTATTTTATAGATTTTCTTCTCTCCCCCCCTCCACTCCCTTCACGCTCTCAGCATTCACACCTATATCCTCACTTTTAGGGAACTTGCTTTCTGCCAGGCTGCTCTGTTTAAAGGTTTATGTAGCTTAACAGTTTTTAAGATTTGAGTCATATGCCTTGCTCAGTGACATCTTCCCTTCCCCCATGCCTCATCTAAAGGTTTCTGGATGTCAATCCACCGGATGTTTCCAATCTAGAACACAGCACAGGCATTGTGTGAATTACGTACGTCAAACACTGAAGATTCAAGAGAGCCACGGCGTTTGCTGAATGGTTGGAGTTCAGGGGTTATTTGACAAGAAACATCTTGGTGAAGGACCTCTCCTTTCTGCAGCCTGCTGTTTTGTGTCTGCTCTTGGAGATGAACAGCAATCCCAGCCCAGACAGGGCCCCTCTGTCCGACCACTGAACCAAGATACGATATGTGCTTGTTTCCAGTTGCTTTGGCTAGACAAGAAACAGCAGAGTTAATGGGCAGAAGGGGATATTAATTTGCATTTGAATACTGCCCAACACAGTTACTCAATGTTACTGCTGGGTAATGGGAAAATTAAGCTGAAAGGGAGTTAGCATATGGAAAAGAAATGTAGCTGATGCTGAGAAGACAGACTGCAGTTGCAGTGAATTGGTGGCCACAGCTGTTAAGCAGGATGCCATGCTGCTCTCAGGGCAGTAGCAAAAAGTAGATATTCCATTTTATACACAGTGTGACACATTGTGGAGTGGCTGGAGAAATAAAATCAACCAACAGGAAAAAAAAAAGTGTATGTGTGTGGGAAGTGATGTAGTTGCAATATTAAAAGTTCAGAGATGAAAAACCACAGAGGCAAAGGAATGCAAGGGGAGGTATCCTGCCCTCTTAAAAAAAAGCAATAAAAACCATAAAAAAGTTTCCTTCCATTTACAGTGGGCCATTATTATTTTCAAAGAGTCTGGCTAATCACAGCAATTCTCCCTGAGTCAGATAGAGCCCAGAGCCAGATCTTTATACACATTTCTATGTATTAATATAGTTGAGAGCAATATGTGGTTACTGTCTCAGAGCTATTGCTTTTTTTATGCCTTCTTTTCTCAGGATCTGTGTTTCCTTTCCTGGGTGAGGACCTGACTGAAGTGTCCTTCCTGTTGTGCCAGGAAAATCAGGGGATGGATTAGGAGTGGAAAGGTTCATACCAGCAGTTCCCTTTCAGCTCTGACTCTTTCATTTCATGAAGCCCTGGTTTGGTCTGCAGCATTCATTGCCATGATCCTATGGACACACAGCAGAGTAATGTGGAAAGCCACAATATCACCCATCTATTTTATTTACTTTCTTTTTTTGATGAGTGAAGACTCTTGAGTAAGCTTTAAATACATACAAAGCCATAAACAGACAACGTTACCCCTTTTCTTACAAATACAAACTCTAGTCAGAGCATTGCTTTTCCAAACTGACTAAAATTGTTACCATTAATAAGCCAAATTTTTTTAATGGCACTATGGCCCTACAGTGTTCAATACAGTACTCACCTAAAACTTTCAGTACCCTTTCAATTTTGACATATATTCCAGAAAAATATAAAGAGATATTTTAATATTTTTTCTTTCCAAAGAAATCCCTAGGATTTATTTCCACATCTGCCAGCAGTACTGGTGTGTGGCTAAACACATTGCATGGCTTTGAACTTCTCAAGCATGACTGTGAAAGGATATTGCCTGTGCTTCTTATTGGTTATATCAGATGAGTCCCACTTCAGTTCTTTGCTTGCTTTGCTGATCTCATTAGAAATAATTAAAGTTTTTATCAGGTTCACATCTAGTTGGTTTGTTTATCTGGGGCTTTTTCAACATGTTTTTTTTTCTTTTCTTTTTTAACAGATCATTTATTTCTGAAGCCTTGCCACACTGTCATTCATTCAGCATTTTTATTACTGAATTCTTTCTGAGGGTTCACTACCTCCTTCATAAATCATTCCATTTTCATTTAACAAATTTAATAGCAGGATCTGGTTTCAATCCTCCCTACACAGAAAAGCCACTTCAGCTTTTCATTCGGACGAGGAATTTGATGGAATGTGCCTGGAGCTCTGAGCAGCTCCCAGCCCTCAAAGCATCTCCTTGCTGGGGCCAGCAGGGATGCCTGGAGCTGCACATTGCAGGCATCTGGGCCTTTCTCACCTCTGCTGCTGAAGAAATAAAGGGAAGGATGAAAGAAGAAAGGCAAAGAAATAAGCTGCTTTTTAAATATTTTTTTTCCACCAGCCTAAATAAAGGGAGAAAAAATTCAGATTCTGAGCTGAAAAATCATGAAATTCTGAAAACATTGAAAATTTCAAAGAGAATGGAATTTAAATAATTACAGTGCATGAATTAAGACATGTTTATATATAAAGTCAGCACTATTATAGTACATTGAAATGTATTATAGTACATTCAACCTGCCCATATACCTTCAGAGAGGAAGATATACTGACCATCATCATATAGACACAGAACAGTAACAATTCGCAGGAGCATTTCACATCTTATTCATGGACTCTAGGTGTAAGAACATGCTACATCAAGGTGAAGAGGAAGAATTCAGCACTGAAGCTTGTCCCTAGTGAACATATCTCCCATCTCAGACACCCAGCCACCATTCATTGCAGAGGATCACCAATCACACCTTAGCAAGGACTGAAAATGAAGACTCACAAGAATTTACTGAGGACTGGCTAACATTGAATATTTGCTTACCCTACAGTCATTTTTTCAGCTGGCTGTTCCTTTAAAGGATTTAAACTGATACCTACATATAGGCCTGCACATAGGTTTTGGGGTTGTTCTTGATTTGACCCAGTCAGTGCTTGGCCTTGACTTTGCTGATCCCAGCAGAGAAACCCCTCGGGAACTCCCGAGATCCCAGCTGAGCACCTCACCTGCTTTGCCCTCTGGGAGTTAGGGATGTGTATTCTCCCTATTTGTCCTTGTTTCTCCCAGGATGTCATCTTTCTCCTCTCATATCCTGCCTTTTTCAGCCGAGGTAAGGCTTGGTGAGAGTATCCCAGGCTAACTTCAGTGATTTGTGACCACCTTTAGAACTGCAGCACAGCTCTGCAGTGGTGACCATCTCCTGCTGGCAGTCTCAGCTTGGGCAGGGGCCTGATTCAAATCCATTAAAGCCACTCTAAGATCCTCTTTGATTTCAAAGCACTTTGGATTTAGGCTTCTTTCCCATCCAACAGGAGTCCCTTCCAAATCAGCTCCAAGGCACATCAGCTGGATGCTGTGCAAAGGGTTTTCTTGTGTCAGTTTGAGCTCTGTGGGTATTAAAGAGCACAACATTCTACTCGATTTTCAGTCACATTCTGCCAGCAGTTGTATTTTGAAAGAGAGGAGCAGGGAAAGGGGAGGTAAGCGTAACAGTGTGCACCAGTAGAACATAAGGACACATAATGACATCTTATGAAAACAATCATTGTAATGAAAATTGATTATTTACTTTGTAACTCATTCTGCTTTCCCAGAAAGTAGTTTTTGGATATGGTTTTCAATTTTCTTTGAACCAGATGTGTCCCTAACTGCAATCATATTTATAGCTCACAGATGTTTCCACTTTCAAGCCATCAGAGCAGAAGGGAACACCAGTAAGAAAGAGAGGGATGAAAACTGGTCGAGATAACAGGTCTGGTGACCATGGGCAGGACCAGAGCCCACTTGCATATGCAGATATTTGTCTTCCTAAGGACATATTGATATCTCTACCCTGTTCTACTACAGGTGAAATGGAGAAGCAGAAAGAGGAAAGTCCCTAACCTGGAATGTTTACTCTTTGTGCATCAACATCACATAGCTGTCCTCGAAGCTTCAGTCTTACCCAGGATTTAAAAGAATTGTTGGAGTTAGAAAAGAGGAATAACTTCATATGCTACACTTAAAAATATTGCTCACATCTTTGGTCTTTATCTTAGAGTCTGGATACAAACAACCGGGAAGCTCACCTGGCTTGGTTGCAGTAGAAATAGATTAATAACTTTCAGAAAGTTCAGCTCTTCTGTAAACAACACAAAGACTTGATCCCAAGTGAATTTGCCCCACTCCCTAACATGTAGGCAGCTCAGTAATAAAGACAAACTCAACAGTGTTTGACACCACTGTGCCAGGCAGACCAGACATTCACATACCCTTTCCTAAGCGCCTTAGAGAAGAACAAAATTATAGAGGATTTCATGAAGAAAATGCAACTTTCAAGACCCTCCTAAGCCCAGACAATTTGCATCTGTCTTTCCATGACTTCAGGCTGAAGCAATATGAATTTGTTAATTGTTAATTGTTAAATTTGCACATTCTGTTTCAATGCACACATATACATATCTCACACACAGCCTCCAGGGCGGCTGGCATTATGACATGGGAGCAGTTAACCAGAAGAGCAGTCCCTCATCAGCATCAGATTCCTGCCAGCAGGTAACAGATGTCTTTTGCCACCAGGAAGGGCAGGGTGAGCACTGCCATTATTCCCAGCTCTGGAGCAGGTATCAGCTGCCTGTCTCATTCCTCCCAGGGCAGCCTACACAGGCACTGTCAAAAGGTGAGATTCAAGCCTGCACGGATCCCCACAGCCAGATGAGGCCCTGCATGAAGCCATCAGATGGCAGAGCTCAGAACTGCTCCCTCCTGCTGCCTCAAACCTGGCTCACTCTGGAAGGCTGTGCCCGCTGTCAGGCTTTGTGTGCAGAGCCTGATTCGCCTGCTCTGTCTTTCAGCGATCGGAGCAGCTGTGTTCAGTCAGATCTGACTCAGAGTGAACTCCACAGCACACAGAGGCTGGTGATGATCTGTGCAATTTCATCATCCAGTAATTGGCAACAATTCTGCCTAAGGGGCTCTGAGCTCCTGACCAGCACTGGCACTTTCCTGAGCTCCACTCCCCGAAGTGACACGTGCTTGTACAAGAGTTGAGCAACAAAAATCTCCCCAAAGTGTCATGGGAAAAGCCCAGCCAGCAGCTCACTCATACCCTCCAGGTGGGATGTCAGAGAGAATCGGAAGAGTGAGAAAACTTGTGGGCTAAGATAAAGACAGTTTAACAGGTAAAACACAAGCTGCACATGCAGTCAGAACAAAACAAGGAATTTATTCAACACTTCCCTTGGGCAGGCAGGTGTTCAGCCATCCCAGGATGACAGGGCTCCATCACACCTTGCTAGAGAACACCATCACTTTGATCATCTCCCTTCCCTTTTCTTCTTCTTTCCCAGTGTTATATGCTTAGCATTATGCCATATGATGTGGGATATCCCCTGGGTCAGCTGAGGTCAGCTGTCCCTGCTGTGTCCCCTCCCAACTCCTTGTGCATCCCCAACCTCCTTGCTGGTGCGGTGGGCTGAGGAACAGAAAAGATCGTGGTTCTGTCTAAGCTCTGCTCTGCAGTCAAAAAACCATCACTCTATTTTTCTCATACATCTACAGCACAGCTCTACACCAGCAACTATGAAAAAAAACAGAGTTATCCCAATCAAATCCCATGAGCTCAGGTACAAGGATTGGGCATCAATAAACTGGTCAAGGCTGGCACAGATGAGAGAGATTCTGTTTTACCATGTTATTCCAATTCCAAAGGGCTTTGCAGAGAAGAAAATATATCTTGCCCAAGGCCAGGTCAACCCTGTTCTGGCCATTTTTCACCAGCCATGCTGGGGCCCTAAGTCCCCACTGTCCTGGTTAGCAAAGCCCCAACCATTCTGAGAGTGTGACAATGGAAGAGGAGGCCAGTTGAGAGCCAGATTCTGGATTTTGGCATAAATTCAGGGTAAATCCTAAATCACAAAACAAGCTTTCAGATTATGCTGACAATATACTGAAAATTTTAATAGAATTATTTAAAGTTGTGAGCAATTTATGAGATAAAACAAGAATTGGAGAATTTTTCCTCCATGAAGGCGCTCCCAGCTATTGTCTGTTCATGGCCATGTCATTGGATTTTTCCCTTACACCTTCTTTTCTCACTGCAGCTGTATCCAGGTTTGCACGAGCTCAGCAAAGCCTTTGGCAAAGCTGCTGCCCTTGCTGCTCTGACAGGTGACCCAGCATTTATTTTTTTCTGTAATCAAGATGACCCTGAAAGTTGCCTGTGGTCGATTCATAGCTTTGTGAAGCCTTTCCAAGGTGCTTGCAGCCACATAAATCTCAACTCCCTGGCATACCTACAGCCTTGCTTGAGATACCAAGCCCCCTTTAATTCTGCCTGCACAGGACTGTGTACCTGAGCCCAGGTAAGACTGGGAGACAGGGTGGTGATAAAATGTGCTGTTGTACTGACATGATTTTTCTCTTCTTCCTGGTGGTAAAAGTAATTGCATTTGGACCTCTCCTATCTACGTTTCCATACACTACATTTCAGAGAGACAGGATGGGATGGGAGATTTCAAAGAGCTGCTCTTCTTCTCTTGCTTTCACTTGCAGTGTGAAGAGTTCTGCAAATCCTACCACAAGCACTGTTCTTGCACCTCAGCTCTTCCTGTGCTTCCTACTGGAAGGCAGAAGAAGCAAGTGCTTAAATCAGGTGCTCTCTCCTACCAGAAACTGAGCCAGCCCTGGCTCAAGGTCTGTTAGACCTGTTACTGTGAGACTAATTTCGCTTTAAAATTCAATCCCATGTTAAAAATAGAGGTCCTTTTATACTATGTGATGCCCATGCATTGATGTGTGGAACATGTCCTCATGTGAACCCAGTGGCTATTCAAACCTGCAAAGTTTGTTCATTGTGTTCAGCCGAGAGAGCTACAAGAGCCTGTCCCTGGATCCTGCCTGCACGGCTTGCTGCCCTTCCCAAGAGCTCATTAGGCAGTGGAATTGTACATAGGACCTGAGCAAAAGCTCAGTGAAGCCAGTGAATGATTTTCTATTGATCCAAGCCCTTGAATTGAAGCAGCACAGGTGGAGCAAATTGGGCAAAGCTTCTGATTTCAACCCATCAGAACAATATTTGAATTTCCCTATGTTGCCTCTTTTATTTTCTTTCGTCTTTTTTTGGACTCTGAACTATTTGGTTCAGATTTCCCCTTTATATATCTCCGTGTATTTCTAAATACTGTTACTAGTAAGGGGGAGATAAGTGAGAGGCAGAAATCAAGGCAAAATTATGGTAAATGGAGCTTTGTTTAACACACCAATAGAAAGAATGAGTGAACCACAAACTATCATATGAATAATTACATTATTAAAACAGTAACAACAAGAAATTGTAATATATCATGGATTTGCTATTAAATATCATTCTTTACCAGATGAGTTCCTTGTGCTTTGAGTTAAATCTTCCTCACTCACATGGTATGCAGAAAGCAGAAATCTTCAGCAAGGCTGCCAAATGGCTACATTAGCTGGAAGTGCAAAACACTCTTCTACAGGAAATGAGCACTTTTCTTTGGAAAAACCTTTCTTGCTACATCTGCTGTGGCAAAGCTCCTCCCCATTGAAACAGAAGAACACCTGAGGAAATGAAAGCTTAATTTACCTGAGTTGAGGCAGAGAAATTTAGAGCAAAAGAACCTGAGTTTCTATAAAAAGTAGATGTTAAAATCTGGGGGGAAAAAACACAGTTGAAAAAGAAGGAAAAGCAAATGTTGCATGGATGCTTCATCAACTGCAACATCATCTTTCTTTTTTGCTCCATTTGCCTGCTGTTCCACTTACTTGATTTGTTGAACCAGTGACAAGAGACTCTCCACCCTAGAAGTAAATTTGTTTTAAAAGAGAAGTAAAAAATGTGTGGGTCTCCTATGGAAAACATAGACTGGGAACACTGGTAATAGACTGAGAAATGAATGGTTCTCTAGGTATATGCCAGCTGCCGAGCTTACACTAAACAATGTTCTTAATTAGTGATAATGGGTTGGCAAACTCCTGGAAGTACATAGCCAATTTATTATTTTTATATGTATATATAATTATGATCACTTAGAGACAATAGCATATTACAAATTATGACTAAGAAGGACAAAAGAAATGTCAATTAGAAAATATGGCTCTAATCAACTCAGCTCCCCTAAAAGCACGAATCACTGTAAATGCATTTTTTGTTCAAATGGTAAAAACAGAGCTAGGAAAGGCAGGTAACTGTGCTGTGAAAAGAAAAAGCAGAGCTATTCTGCTTCTCAAGCTGAAAGGACAACACAGAAAATAATGAGGAATTGTGACACATCAAGCAAAGGCACTATCCTCATGGTGCTGCCCTCAGTGAGCAGAATCCACCTGCACTGCCTGTGCAAGCCTGTTTTGGGAAGGGGATGTGGTCTGTGCATCTCTGTCACCACTTGCAAGGTACTTGCAGTGACACCCAGTTGCTTTGATGAGTGTATCTAGTGTCACTTTTATACACTTCTGGATGTGCCACTTAATTTTCAGGTGTCTGTTTTAGACATTTTCAGCTACCCTAGATATTAACATGACACTGGCAGACATGACATAGGGCCCAGGGAAAATCTCCTGGAGAGGCAGCAGGAAGGCAGGTGAGTTATCGGACACAAGCCAAACTGCATTAGAGGCCTGTGTTTAGAGATATCTGAACCAAGCAATGAGAGATTTCAGGTCCTGTAAATCTTGTGCTGTCCTTGCAACACCACACCTTGCCTGGCTCAGTGTGGACTTTCCAACCAGACATTCTCTGAAAGTTGCTTGCACATCACAAAGGTGTAAGGCAAGAATACAGCCCTGAACTCAAAATTATGTTCCATATTGAGAAATGTACTGGCATTTGTAATAATTACTTTCTCTGTAGAGGATGTACACTTCAGATGAGGAAGCAAGTGGGTATATTTAAGGGAGGTTGTGACATAGAGGAGGGCTTCCAAGAAGTTACATCTCTGAACTTTCCAAACTTGATCTTCTGTGTGATTGGTGACACTGAAGGGAGCAGAGGGTCCCAGGTTTCAGGAGGAAATTCCATGATAAAAGCCCTTTCGTGGTGTCTCTTCAGCTTCTCTTACATTGTTAACACTCATGAAGGTGGGAGTTTTTCAGATTATTTTTTTGGGGTACATTTGGGGCTTATGTATATATACACACACACACATAATTTTTGCCCATAGCTTTAAGGACAGAGTAGAAAACCATTCCCTAAGAGCACAAAGTAACCATTATCCAAACGCTGTTAAATGGAACAGATCAATCTGCAAAGTGAGGAAGGAGGTGTCTCCCATCCATCATGATGACACTGCTGAAGGCCAGGATATGAAGGTTTGATTTTTTCTACTCTGACAGCACTCATTCAGCCAGCAAATCTCTGCCATGTTACACACAGCTCTGAAAGGCAACTGGCAGCATATACATGACTTAGAGATGCACAGACTGAAACAAACACAGCGAAAAAATATCAGTATAATCTGGAAAGCAGGGGACAGAGAGAGATATGAATTATTTGCCCTTCAGAATATGGGTGCTCAAAACCCATATTCAGAATCTGTGCTGCTCTAACCAACTCAGAAAGCAGGGTCTGTGCTGAGCATACAAATCTTGCCATTATTATCTCATCTTGGTGGTTTCAGGGTGGATTTTCCTGATTCAGGAGCCAGAGATGAGTGGTTTCCTCCCTTCCTAAGTAGCACTTTCAGTATTTGCAACCGTGAAGGATTAAAACTAGTATTAAGCAAAAACTCATTCCTTTGAAAAATATCACAAGATAAAAGGAAAGCCAGTTCTCTTGGTAGCCCTACCTTTTTTACTTCTTAATCCTTTTTACTGTGGCATGACTGAATACCTCCATCATTGACCACAGCATAATGTACTTTTAAATACAGTAACTTTGGTACTAATCACAACATGGCTGCAATAGCTTAAGTTTGGCACTGTCAGAAAATCCTATTTGGAAGGCCTCGCAAATTCAGTCAGGGCCTGAGCTCTGTGCTGGCTGACCTAGGTCATTGTCACAGCAACCTGGAGAGCTGAGGGACAGGTCTGGCTTCAATTGACTTGACGTCATGACCAGGCTGACAGGGTGGGTGTACAGCTTCAGCATGAAAAATCATTCTTTAACCTATATAAGTGTAGATTTAATTGGTTGGTAACGGTCTCCAGGTGTCCCATGGGAAACTGCAGATAAATTACTGAGTTAAGTGACAAGATGACCTCTGGGAATGGCAGACAATTTATATTATACAGAGATTTGGAGGTTCAGTACTGCCCAGTGTGCTGTCAGCTTTGGCTGTAGATCAGTGCTTTAAGTCTGTTCACAGGCAGCTCACAGACTTTGCAGTGAGAGTGGAAGATGAACCAGTCATGAGCATCTTGTCTGGGGCATCTTTGCATCATCTCCTCTTGTGCCTGGATGCATTATCCATGTTTACAGGGCATGTTTACATTGGAGAGCTCCTTGAAGACATTCCCAAGATCACCACACCCAAGCTATTGCTGAAGCAGGACACTTCATAATCACCTCAGCAGATCTTTACCCCAACAAATTAGGCCTGTTGAGAGGCAGCTGATTATGAGCCTGAGAACCCTTGGGGGTGACACCACTCTCCACATCATAGCAAGGGTCTGCAATGTGTGTGTGTGCCCCAGACCGTCCCTTGAGGGACACGCAAGGACACACACGGACACACTTTCTTGTGAGAAGGTTATAACTTATTTATTAAAACATCTGACTTTAAATTTATAGTATTTCTACAAAGGCCAGGGATTGGAGAAGAAGGTTGATACTTCTCCCATCCTGTTGGTCAAGTCAACTGTCCATGAGTTGTTTTTCATACCAAGAGAAAGTGTGTGAACAACTTCGTCGTATTGAAAACATACTTCTGATAATAACACTCATGTGTGAGAAAGAAGTAAGAACTATGAAGAACATCAAATTAGCAAGTGCCTCAGAAAACTTGAAAAGCGAGGGTGACATCAGCCCCTTGGTGCTGTCTCTCTTCCCATTGAAGACTTTTGTGCAGCTCCAAGCAAAAATACAGTATGATCACCAGGGAATCTAATAGAATCATGGAATCATTTAGGCTGGAAGAGGCCTTTAAGATCATTGAGTCCAACGCTAAAATAACTTGCAGGAAACTATAGAATCAGAGCAGAAATAAGTTAGTCCAGAAAGAGCTTTGGGAAATGGTTGCTTACACCCAGACCAGGCCAGAGGAGCTCAAGGATCAAGAACTTCTCTGATGCTGACACTCAATTTTCTCTCATGTGTGAATGTATGTTGATAGCAGGCATGGACACATTCCACTTAAACATTCCAGTTAGCATTTCAACTAGACTTGGAAATCTCTCCAGTTCAAGTGGTGTGTTGCAACACAACCATGTTTTCCAAAACCTTCAAGACAAAGTGTAAAATATCCTTAAAGCAAAGATATATTGTCAAGTTGTCTTGTTTTCACACTGGCCAGTGGCTAACCATTGTATCTATGTACCTTTTAGATGGAAAAATAAGTAGTTTGAATCATGCCTTTTAAGGCATTTTTCCAGCTGAAACATCCCCCCAGCCTGCACAGTACCCAAAGCAGGGTAGAGACTGAAGCATACATTTTGGGTCTATGTATTGCTACAGGGTGAATATTTAAAAAATAACTGTCACAGATATTCTGGCTGCAATGATTAGTCTGAGGTCAGTTCCTGCCCCTAGACTGCTCTGCAATTCTATAGTGTTTTGTTGTAATTGCCTAAATGTAATTGAGAGTGAAAGTAAGACCTTGAAATCTTTTCTTTTTTCAGTTTTTCACTGTTTTGTTTGTGCTTCTGCTGCCAAAAAACATCATGAACTGATGAAAAAATTAGCAAGCCTGAAACACGAGGAAAATTGAAGTGAAAAAAATTTGAATATAAATGAAAGAAATGGCCATCCTTTTCAGCATTGCACTTTATAGTTTTGTTATTATGGCTATATATTTTAATAATAAATTATTATATTCTTATATTATAGTTATTATAAAAGAAAGAAATGTTATAACATGAATTGCTGTGACATATATGATTTCATAAAGTGACAGAAAGTTGAGGATTGTGCTACGTCTTAAATAAATAAGAAATTTAACTGCCTCAGTAATGTTTGGAAATTCGAGATAAAGCCAGAGTCCTATATCTTATATTAACAGATTACTGACTCCTAACACTGGCCTGCATAGCTTTTTGTACAATTAGTGACAAATTTGGGGCCTGTGACATATTTAGTGCATGGAAAATAGAACTAGTCTGTATGATGGATGATGACTGGGTAATGATTGTAAGTAATGGTCTATTTGTACATCTGAACAAAGCAGAGAGAGCAATTAGCCCTTCCCCTAAGCCCTCCATCACTGACAGGCTGTCATGCTTCTTCAGCTTCCCCGGGATGGAGGAGTGGAGAGGATAAAAGGAGGTGCTGAGAAAAATGACAGAAGGTAGAAAGAGAGGAGAGCAGAGTAGGTTGTTCCTGAAAGCCAGTCTGAGTGACTTGGGTGCCCTTCTTTTTGTGTCTCAGTGGAGCCTTTTTCCCATCCAGGCTCATCACTGGACATGCTGTCCATCCAATAGTCCCTTCCCTGGCTCCTTGGCAGTCAGCATGTCTGATCCAAAGGGTTCACCCTAGACAGTCTCATTCCAACACTTCTTTCTCCCTCCTGGCCCTTGTGTATTTGCTCATGCCCTATGTCAAAGATAGTTGTGTGGAAAAAGCAGCTCATTGCTGAGGAGACAGCCTTTTCTTCCCTCCACTTCTCCCAAAAAAAAAGAAAAAATAAATACGGGAAAAAAAAAACAAAGTTGAATGGTTAGAAAAGAAATAGGGAAAAGAGCAAAGAACATTGTTATGGTAAAACACAGATCAACCCTGCACATTTGAGTAGACTGTGCAAAACTTTTCTAGAAAGAGGAAAATGTACAATGGGAAGAAAAATTTGATTTGAGGAAATGAACAGCAGCTAAGGAGATTAGTGTTCATCAAGCTGCAAGGGTAGAAGAAACAGTGAGGGGGGAACTATGGAAGATCTATAAAATTATGAATCCCAGGGAGTTGGTGATGAGAGAAAAATTATTTGCAGTCCCTGCCAGTTGATAGCTAGGGGCTATCAAATAAATCAGCTGGCAAGTCCACACCAAAGCAATCAAAGCAGGATATTTCTTCAGACAATGTGCTCATCTGGGAAACTCCCCACTCCTGCCATCTCCCTGTCTAACTTTCCTTTTTCATTCTTCCTTACAGTTCAGGCAATATTATTTTCTCTTTCAACTCCACACCTCTGCACACCTCAGAAATCCTCTCCACAATATTGTCCTCATGCACATCCATTGGAGGTCCCAATCTCATCACTGCAGCTAGCTGACTTTTACTCTCCCTCTAACTGGCACTAATATAAGGCAGTATCCATGAAAGCTCTCCTTTCCATCCTGAGAGCCAAATCCATGAGCTGTGTCATATCCTACACATTGTCAATGCAGAAGATACTGACCTGCAGCCAGCAGCTGACATGAGATTCATATCAGCTTTGCCCTTCTGCTCAGCCTGGGAGGGGAAGAGATTTTGGTTGACGTGAGTTTCCTTCTGAACTCAGCCTTGCTGCAGATCAGGAAGGGCCAGACCAGGATTCAGGTATTTCAAGCATCTTGTCTGTCATCCTGCTCTGTTGTCTCCAAGTATATCAGCAGCTTTCTTAGGGTCACTGGGATGTCATCACAGCCCATTTATTCTGCAAATGTGCTCATCTCCCTCAGTATACAAAGAAGCAGAAACTCCAGGAGCAGTTTCTGGTAGCTTTTCCTCCTGGAAGTGGAGAAGACACAGAGAGTGAGACTGGCACAGGAATGTACCAAAGGCATTTGCAGATATTTATGCTCAAAACAGCATGGAAAATAACCTTCATTAATCTTTAGTAAAGAGCAAACTGGGTGAGGACTTCACAGGGAAATGCAAAATACTGAAGGATTTAATGGAAGCAATGATACATTTGACCCCAGGTCAAACAGAAGAGAGAAAGAATGGGCTACAGATAAGAAAGTTGAAGGTAGGAGGGAGTAAGGGAAAAGCAGAGGGCCAGGGGAAATAAACAAGAAAAATACTTTCTTTGTTCTTGAGCTTTAGTTTCTGTATGCCTGGTTGAACTTTTCTATAAAGGTTGTTGTGCATGGTTTAGATTTGGGTGGGTTTGAGTGTTTTTTTGTTTGTTTCAAGGAATAAAGCCACTTCTATAATGTGGTTGATGAGCAGGGGAGGTTTTTTTTTAGTATATCTAATACTTATTTGAATAGGGGAATTCCTTGAATTTGTATACAATAAGCAACATATTACATAAAGTTGCTGTGAATTACAATTTAGCATGATTTCACTAGATAAATGGCCACTGAGCTCCTTCAGATGCTTTAACATCTGTGCATAGGATGTTTTAAAATGTTAATTTTTGTCAGTCAAAACATTTTCAATTCTGAGATTATCCCACCTGCCACACAGTGTATTTCCCTGCTCCTTTGGCAGTGTGATATTAAGTTTTATTTAAAGGAATGTAAAGACTAAGACCAGTTTCATTATAATAATCTATGAATCATCAGGTTGATTTTCCTCCCTAGCACAGTGAAAGAATTATTAATCACAAAATCTACCTGCAAGAATCTTTGCCAGATCTTGACATCTTTTTGGGTGGCTGCAGTGTCAGCAGCTGGAGGTGGCATTGACAGGTCCTGGGTGATGCAGTTGGGTTGGGCCAGGGATGGATTTGGCAGCAGCCACAGGCAGCAATGAGCTGGTTAAAAGGTGATGATTCTGTTCCCACTGAGGGCTGGGCAGGAACTCAGAGTTCCCCTCTCAGGGAGACACCAGGTGCTGGTGGCAGGACTGTTGCCTGCATATTGCTTCTGAGACAGATTTTACTGTGTTCCTTACAGCTTATGATACCACTTTAACCTCTAATCTGAGAAAAACCCCACAATCCACCCATTGGCCCTGCCAGCCCACTTGCTTCCCACAACTGTGTCCCTGATCACCCCCACCATACTCAGTGCTCAGTGCAGAAAGTACTGGAAAAAAATGCCTCATAATTGGGTTTGCAACAGTTCAGGAAGGGAACTCTAATGGTCCCTCCTGGCCATTGTGTTTGTGATTCTTTCAACATTCATCCCTACTGTCATGAGCAAACAAGTCTGGAAGAGATAGGGCTGGAAACTAGGAGATCCTCCATTCCATTCAGCTCACAGACCACGAGTTCAGCCTTTTCTCACTGTCTATTTATGTAATGGTAGAATCATATTTAATCTATTCTTCAGACTAGGAAGGTAAGAGTCCTGCTGGAGTCTTTCATCAGTTTATTTTTCCATTTAGCTTTGTCCAGCTCTTTATGCTCAAGCCTATTAGGTGATTCTAGTGAACTAAAGACCAGTGAATCTGAAATCCATGTCTCAAAAAACTAAGCCTTTCTGTTGCCCTTTTTTTCATTTTCAACAGCAATTAAAGGAAAAAATGTCCCCTTATTATATCCCATCAGCTGCTGAACCATGAGTCGATATCCTGACTTACAGCGGGAGGCTTTTAAAAAATACTAAATTCATTATTCCCTGATCTAGTGATTTACATTGTG
Source organism: Thryothorus ludovicianus (assembly GCA_013397245.1). Lineage (NCBI taxonomy): Eukaryota > Metazoa > Chordata > Aves > Passeriformes > Certhiidae > Thryothorus > Thryothorus ludovicianus. Next base: position 208,261 of record VZTB01011150.1, read on the forward strand.
ATCCTTCTTGGGAAGAAAATGCACCAAGGTTGCAAAGTGGCAGAATGAAATCAAGAGCACGTAGTAATAAATTGAACAAACGGTGCCCTAAATGGTACAAACTGCAGTCAGGAGGAAGGAAAATATCAGGGCTGAGTGAAATATGCCAAATTATGTTTTCATGAGATTGACAGATCAAAACCTATGAGCTTTTATTTGAGGTGGGTTTGCTTTCTCAGAGACCTCACTGAAGCCATAGCTTCTGACAAAACACATGTACACTGAAAAGAGAAGAGAAATGTCTGGTGACCTTACCAAGTGCATCTATTTACTGCTGAGACTTGCCAAACATTCTCATCTAGTCCTGAGATGTTCTTGATTGCTCTTTCTGGAGCTGAATAACATCCAATGGTTCTTTCTTCTAAAGGCTTCAGGTGACAGACAAACAGTCTCACTCATCCCTTCATCGGCACCTGCTTCAGCCAGATCATTTTTACAAGCATGGCCTATCTACCACGCAGTCAACAGCACAGATTTTGGCAATCTTCCTCCAAGTTCTGCCCATGGTGGGTACCACTGAAGATCAGAGACAGGCAGTCTTTGAGGAAAATAGATATTCTGGCATTAATGTCCTCCTTTAACCTGTTCAGAGGGTGTGGACCTGGTGCTGTACTTTCCAAACTGGAAACTCTTCAACATTCTTGTGGCATAATGGTGAGTAACCAAAATGCCTGGATGCTCTTTACACACACAGTGTCTGCCAAAGGGCCCTCAAAGAGGCAATTTATCCTTTCACAGCAGCAGGCTGGCTGCATCACAGTCAGCATTGGAAGAGGAAAGCTGTTCTGAGCAATGAAATACAGAATAGCTAACAGTGCCTAACAGTGCCCATCTCTACTGCATTTCACATAAACCAGGCTGATGTGACTTCAAAGACCTAAAAAATTGCCCTGAGGTGCAATGCATTTATCAGGTGTTTCACAGGATAAGTCTGTTCTCTCAACTATTTGGAGTTTTCCTGGCATGACATAATAATAGTACAAATCCTATCTTGTCTATGCATGTTCAGTTAAGATCAGCTAAATTAATTTCTCTTAGTTAAGACAGTTATTACTTTGCCATTTGCCTCTGGATTTTTATATCCTGTAAAATCCAACATGTAGCGCAGTTCTGTGCGTACAAAAAATATCAGCTGTAGTTTGCTGTTTAAAACAGGTAGGAAACCTCTGTGGAAATAGGTCTTATATTTTACCACAACAATTTATCCAACCTTACTGCTGCTAAGTCTTCAGGGAAATATTTTCTTAATTTCAGCTTCTTTAAAAGGAAAATTTTAGCTGTTTCCACTTTCATTTATTCTTAGTTAATCTTGTCGTAAGAGAAATAGCAAAGTTCATGCTCAGATTAAGACAAATCCAGGGAAGTACTTAACAGTGTGAAATGTCCTACTGACTTCCAGAGGGACTGAATGTTTCAGCTTGTGCCTGCACTTAAGTGCATTGCTGCTGGGGAGCTTCTGATCTCTAAATCTGAAAATGTGACCACAGAATATACCCCAGGTGGGCGTCAGCTTGGCTCCTAGGGAAGCAGGAGAAAGGAAAGTGGTGGATTATCTCAGGGGAGTTGTGGGCATTAGCTGCAGAGATCCAGATGCCAACAGAGGATCTCTGAGAGGAGACTGCCATGGATGCATCTGTGACATCAGGAAATGCGAGTGCCCTGCTCTGTGCCCTGCCTGCCCGTGGGACACTGCAGCAGAGAGCAGAGGCTTAGGACTGCAAAGTCCAGAATATCTGTACAAAGCCAGAGTCACCAGAGGACTAAGATAATACACAGATCAAGAGGTGCAGACACGCAGCCTCTTCCCATGACCTTCCTCTGAAGGAGGGCAGGGCAGCAGCAGCCCTGGGTGTGGCAGAGCTCTCTGCAGCTCTCTGCAAAGGTGTGAGGCTGCCAGAGCCCCTCGGCAGGGGCCAGTGCCAGCACAGGGAGCTGTGATGGTCAGAGGCTGCCACACGGACCCGCCTGCCTTCTCTGGGCTCGGGGGGCACACTGCACTTCTGTTATGTAACCAAAGCTTTTTTATGCAACTGCTCTTCCAGTGCTGCCCAGCGAGATCCGATTATTATGGAGGATGAAAAACATTGTTATTTTTAACAGCTGGATCAAGGCTCAACGGGCTTAAAAGGATATTCAGAAGCAGCTGCTTCTATAAGGCTTTCAAGTCAGTGGTGACCACTGCAAAAACTGTTTGCCTCTGTTTTGGACACTCTTTTCCATGACATTTGTATTGCCTTGCAGCTGTAAATGAAAGGTTGAGTCCTTTTCCCATAAATGTTGTAAACTACTTGTTGCACTTCATCCAGGCAGTGGAACAACAGCTTTCCATCGGGTTCCTTTCCACGAGATTAGGAAACATAAAAAAATGCCAGTACTTCTAGAAGGTAATAAATATCTCAAACCACAGCCTACTGTTCACACAGGACATCTATCCCTAAGCACCTATTTGTAATATTTCATATATTTTTGAATAATAAAACCCTTTATCCAACATTCAAATAATTCTTGATTTCCAAAGTTTGAAGTACTTTTATGTAAAAAGAAGTCAGAAAGTGAGGCTATGTGACATACTTGATGCTCACCTCTATGCTTTGACAGTGGTAAATATACTGCAAGCCATTACAGTGCACAGTTTGAGCAGAAGGTGTCTGGGCTTTTGAGGAAAGATAAAAGGAAGAAAGTGGTTTGTTCCTCTCATTCCCAAACAAAAGCAGAATTTTTATCATAGTTTGGTTACACAACTTCCTGTCTTCCCCAAAAAAAAAAAAAAACCAACATCAAACCAAAACCTGAAATGGTCAGGTGAACTTTCATTTTTGTTCTAATGCAGATGAACAAAACTCAGACCTCAATCTTCCTGAGGTTTTCAGAGCTGGGGCAGCAGTTTTTTTCACTCCAAAGGCAAATAAAATACAGGTTCTGGCTGAGATCTCCATGCCTTGGATGCCCACACTGTTAGAGAGTGGACTGCCTTTCTTCTCTGGTGCTAAATCAGATGAAGTAGGGATAAAAGGATCTTATTTTTTAGATCAGTCATTTTAAGCATCCTAAATCTCAAACTATCCAAGTTTATTATGCAGATTATTTATAGTCTTACAGGCTGAAGTTCCATTGATTTTCTGTACCTTCTCAGGCCAGCAGAAGGTGTCTGACTAGTGTCTGACAAGTTGGACAGTCAGAGCAGGCTGTGGGTCTTTGTGATTCACTGAGCATTTGGAAGTGGTTCCAGTTGTGTTTCTGTAAAAGGTTCTTCTGCAACCTGAACTAACAAAGGTTCAACTGACTGGAGGAAGCAAATCTAAGTTCTTTTACTGCTAGTGCCAAAGAAACACATTTTTCATCAGAGGATGATTTCTTTCACCTCAAACATTTATTTCCAAACGGAGCAGCTAATCAGAGATGTGATTTATTGTAGTGACTATATCCAGTTGGCAAAGACTAGGTACAAATTTAATTCTCAATAGCTGAAGAAAATTAAAATCAACCTTACCTAGCAAATGAAAAGAAACTCTCAAGGGTTTTAAACAAGTAGAAAAATGCATAAAAATCAAACTTTGTCCTGTGTTGCATGTTGTATTAGATTGAGATGCAATGCACTAGGTGAACTGAAAGATGATCAAGAAACAAAGAATGATTCCTTGGCAGTATTAACTTGATGTTGATCACACAGCTCTGTTAGTCAGGGTGTGCAATATTGTGAAAGGAAGACTAAGAGTGGTGGAAATGGAAGATGGCTGGGTGTGGAGGCACCAGCAGGAGCATAAAGCAGGGACAGGGCTCTCAGAATGTTTAGGGCACACAGCAGTCAGCAAGATCCCAGCACATTCCCCCCAGCTTCACAACACTCCCAGACACAGAGAATGACCTGATGATTCCCACAGGTGGGACAGAATGGAGACACTGATCACTGCCAGACCCAAAGGGATACAAAAATACGTATTGGAAATCTATACACCCTGAGAAAATCGTGAGACACAAAAAAGGCTTAGCAGATGGTGTTACAGACCCTGGAGCTCACAGTTCAACAGAGGCGTTGCTGTATCTGGCTGCCAGGCTGGCATTGGACACCTCAAACATGCTGCTGCTCATCAACATGAGACTGAAAGCATGAATTAGTGACAACGTTTTTTCCTTCAGTTTGAATTTTAAGAAAAATCACCTTTTCTTACTGTGAGGTTGTGAAGGCCAGGACTATATGTGGCATGAAAACTTTCAGCACACGTTGATAGATAGTTGTGACGTTCATGTACATGTAGACTGCATGCCAGTTGTCAGTGTGGAGCAGAGGCTTTCTTCTCCAAAGAGTCATGGTGCATGCTCTGTGCTCTGTTTCTGTGATCTCAGAAGTATCAGCTCATTGTGGTTTAACCACAGCTGGCAGCTCAGCCTGCACTGTTGGGGTGGGGGAGAGAATTGCAAGGGTGAACATGACAAAACTTGTGGGCTGAAATAAAGACAGTTTAATAGGTAAAGCAAAAGCCATGCACACAAACAAAACAGACCCAGGAATTCACCCAGTACTTCCCATGGGCAGGCCGGTGTTCAACCGCCCCCAAGACAGCAGAGCTCTATCACATGTAATTGAGATTTGGGGAGACAAATAGCATCACTCTGAACATCTCCCCTTTCTTATTCTTCCCCAGCTTTATGCACTGAACATGGCATCATATGGTGTGGCCTGTCCCTTGGGCCAGCTGGGGTCAGCTGTCCTTGCTGTGCCCCCTCCCAACCCCTTGTGCACCCCCAGTATCCTCACTGGTGGGGTGGAGTGAGGAGCAGGAAAGGCCTTGGCTCTGTGTAAGCTCTGCTCAGCAGCAAGAAGACTTTTTGTCTTATCTCAGAAATAAAAATACAATGCCTGGAAATGACTGATGCAAGCTGTTATTAAGGGAGATATATTCATGCATTTCAGCAGTTAGATGATGATGAAGTTGAAGCTAATTCAATCTTGTAATTGCAGATAGCTGTTGTTTCAGGAACAGTATCATCCAAAAGATCTGGTCTGTATCATCTTGATGTTTACAAATAAACAATGAAGTGGAAATTAAACTCTGGCTAAAATGAAATTAGAAGAAGTCACCTCCTGTGGTGCAGTGAACACAAAACGATGATCATCAGCAAATGATTTCTACTTTGGTAGCTTTGCTCAAATAAGTTGCTCCAAAATAGCACCGAGCCTTATTTGTACATTGCAGATCATTTCATTGTACAATATTATGTTATTCAAGCTGCAAACAAAACTGATTCACATGCTTAAAACAGTAAAATTATCCTAAAAGCAATGACATCTCATTCAGGAGTTATCAAAGCAGGTTTTTAATCCGAATGGTATATCCCATCTTACTGTTGTTTGTCACTGATGAATGTAGAGATGATACTATGAAAAATGCTTGTATTTGAAATATTTTTTTTTTATCCAGCAGAATTGTCTGCCATTTCCTCTAGCCTGCAAATTCATTTGGTTGTAAAAGGAGACACCATGATAGAATATGATGCATAATATTTTTATGGTTTCAAAAGAGTGATACTAGTTAACACCAGCTGAAGACCCTGTCTTGGATAGGCTCTGTTCAATGAAATTTTCCACAACTCTAATACCTTTCACCTTTGAACCAAAAATAAGTCTCAAGAAAAAAAAAAATCTGTATATTTGGTCAGATCCCAAACATCTGGAGCCAGAGTTGAGATTGTGAGTTACCTCGCTTCCATTCTGCATGACTTCTGTGGCTGTGCAAGGATCACAATTTCTCAAGGATTTATTGCCCTCACCATGTACTGAGGGTTATCAATCTCAACTTTTACACGAGGTCTTCTGTTATAACTGCTTCTCCTTCTATTTTCAGTTTAAATGCAGAGAAACATAAAATCAGATGCTGGTGTCCTCAAGTTCATCTTTTTTGACCACAGTGTCCTTCAAATTTGCAAAGTCCAGTTGAATCAATTTCTGTGAGATTTCCTGTAGGGCTTAGAGTAATTGGGAAACATTTTGACTGAACTTCCTCTGTGCTGCTTCCAGGGTGCAAAGCAAGCAAAAAACTGACTTACATGGAAGGAAAACCCCAAGACAGAAGATGATCACCAAGCTGTGACACTATTTCCCTTAACTAAAACTAGTCACTTCTGCCTAACCTGGTTATTCTGTAGTGCCCAGTGAAGAACCAGCAACTATGGTGTAGGCAGTGGAAGGTACAATTCCTTTTTCTCCTAAAAAGGGAACCAAAACAATGCAGAAGCAATCAATATCCCAAAAGTACTTGCTTCTCAATAAAGACTGTAAAGACAGCTCAAACTGACCATCTCAAATGAACAAACCTGCATTAGAGATGTATAAAGGAAGGTAAGATAAATGCCGGCTGTGGCATTATGGGTCAATTAACCCTCATTCCAGATTTTTGTTACCTTTGGAGGTGGAAGTGGCAAGGAAGAGTGCAGGACTAAATTCCCTGGGCACTGTACAGCTGATAAGGAGTGGACCTGCTGGCTTCAAAGCCTAGATGTGATTTATCTAAGGCAGAGAAAAATCAGGAAGAATAAAAAAAGGAGTGGAGAAATAAAGCAATTATCCCAACAAATAGCGGGCTCCTCCAACTATGGACGAATGGTGGAGTATCATCTATGGAATAACAAACTTGTTTAATTTCTACGTTTGCTTAACAATGCTGTGCTTGGTGTTGTCTTAAACTTTATGAAATGCCAAGTGTTTCAGGCTGGCACAATAAAAGTTAAATTAAAAATAAATAGATTTTGCCCAATGTGGCTGCTCATTTTGATGCTGTATCCTGGAAAAGCTGTGAAGAAGCAACAAGAACATTCACCCTCAGTATGCATTTAAATAAGAAAGCTGCCATATACTTATTTGTCATTTCATATTGTACCCAACTCTGAAATACAATTCATGAAGGAGTCACAGAGCTACCTACAAAATATCAGGATTGTAGTTTGGTGACATAAACATAATTTATTTTTATTCTTCTAGATAGTGAAGCCTAAGGACATGACTAGTCAAAAAATATGACTTTTCAAGAGAAGAGACTGTAAAACTGTTTGGATTTAGTGTGTGAAGTATGCAGAATGTAATGCTTCAAGAATATTACAACGTAACGAAGGTCAAGGTCAATGTCAGCAGATGTTAATGTCTTCTCCTAGAAAAGGAAGAGTTGGGCATCCCAGATGGCAAAAGCTTTAAAAGGAAGAACTGCAAACACAAGCAGTTGTCAGTGAGCATTATTTCACTAAAGGCAGAAATACTAACAAGAAGGGAAAGGGGCTTTTCCTTTCCTGTGGAGCTGTATCCTTTATTCCAAATGGTCTGCTAATATTTTCAAAATTTATTTTTGCTTTTTGTGAGGGCTGGAAACTCACTGGAAACTTAGACTTGGCATTATAAGCTGAAAGAATGCTTGGGAAAACTGGGAGATGCAGTAACATAAGGTTCCTCTTAGGCCTGACAGCAAGATGTCTGGTCTGCATTCATTCCAACATCCCACAATAACACAGATTACATCTGTCCCAAAGGATTTAGCTTCATGGGTGCTGTTGTTTTCAAGGAACTAAATATTCAAATGCCTTTGAGGATCTGGACTGTTCTGAACATTTAACAATTTTTAAATTACACTGTGCATTCATGACATTTCAAACTTCATTAGCATTCACACAAGCCACATCTTGTCTACAGGGGTTATGCAGGAAGATTTTAAAGACTGCCATCAAACACTTTCATTTGCAGATCTGGGTAAAGTCAAGTGGTCTCAATGACACCTTTTTGTGCTCAATCAGTAGAGTGAATGTGGTCACTGTTCACTAGGGTTGAGCGACAGCATCACGGTGCCAGCCCACAGAGCTGGTGAGCCACTCTGAACTGCAAAATGCAAGCTGAGGGTGCTGGAGGTACCCCAGGGGTCTGCCTCCGTGCCTGCTGGCTTTGCTGAGCACACAGGAGAGGGAGTGAAGAGCCATCACAAATCTGGCAGATCGTGTAACACAGGGAAAGGAAACTCTCCGGGGAAAGCCACCCTGGGGCAATAAATCCAGTGGGAAGGTTGGCATCAATTGCTGTAACAAGAAAACTCTCTCTGTTGATTCCTGCTCTGTTCAGGGTACCAGCATGATGCTAGTATATTTAGGTTGTCTCTTTAGGCTCTGTGCTTAACCAGTAAACAGTGAAAGCTTCCTCCAGGACAAATTTCAGAGCAGGGACTTAACAGAGCTCTGCTGGTGACTTCCCTCAGTCTTTAATCTGAGAAAAACCTCGGGCTACTATTTTCAGGCTCCCACTGTTCCCAGCTTAGCATAACTCCATTTCCTGCACCATGAAAACTGAAGTGATGATATTTCTCTCTCTTGGAGCAGTGTCTACTTTATGAATGTTTTGGAGGTGCAGGTACTATGGTAACGAGCACTACAGTCAGTGCCTAAAGAGGAATTTGCATCACCAGAGATGCTGTCTTTGAACAGCTTGACACATCTGTTCATGAACAGCAATCTGATTCTGTGTCAGCCCACAGGAAAACTCAGCTGAGCTGCAGCTGGATCAGACAATGCAGTTGTGTAGAGATTTCAGAGGTAATCTAAGGCAGAGCCATGTAAAATGTAAGTGAGAATGAGAAAATACCCAGAGGTTTTAGAAGGCAGCAATATTTATTAGGAGCTTGAAGTTATCTATTCTAAGGAAAGCACTAGGAAAAGCAAAACTTGTGTATAGCAGCAATAAAAGCTCACTCCAAGAGGATTAATGCTCTCCTAATCCTGTCACTCTTCAAGAAATTTTGAAATATTGGCAACTTCTGGTAATCGAATTTTCCTGAGAAACCAAAAACAAACAAACAAAACTACTAAACCCTGCCTAGCTTCAGACAACATTAAGTATGCCAGGAAGAAATCATAAAATCAAATTAAACTTTGGAATAAGCTGTTTGAAACTTGCAAGTCTGCCTTGAGTTGACTGTAATTGCTGAAATCTCTTTGCCATTTATAGCTATAAAATTTCACATAGTTTTCTTTCTTTAGTAGTTCCACTGACTTTAACTCATACATTTTCTGGAAGAAAATGAAAGGTTTCGAAGCCATGACAAAACATTCTTTGATGCAATTCCAGTAAAGAGAGAAAAAGCCAGAGAAAATGAAAAAAAGAGAACAAAACAATCATAATTGAAAAGAAATAAGAAGCAAAGAAATTGAAGGAATAAAATAGGCAGATAAACAAAAAAGAGGAAAAAATGGAAACAGAGGAAGTAGAAAAGGCATATTTTCAAAATTAAAAGATATAGAAAAGCAATTAACAAAATGCAGTTAACCAAGAAGTAGAAAACCTGTTCTATTACTTGGCAAAAAGAATAGATACTGTAAGCTACTGTTCTGCTGCAACTGGGAAAAAATACTAGGAAAGTATGAATATAAAGAGATCTGTCATTTGATTTTTACGTTAAAAACATGATGTAAAAATACAGAGGGAAACATTCTTATTTCAAATATTTATACTGAAGAGATCTATTTCATGGAAAAGCAACTGTTCACATATGGAGAATTAGAAACATAAAGACTTGTGCTAGCTAAAATAAGGAGAACTAAAGAACAAAACTGAGATTCAAAAAGAAGCAGAACCACATGGTTAACTTTACCATCCAGATATTCTCAGTGGTGATGTATAGACAATATGGTAATGTGGCTTTTATTGCAGCCCCAGTGGATAAGAGCTCTGTGCAGGGAGGAGGATGCTGTGGAATGCTCAGCTGGTGTGCCACCTGTGCAGCCCCTCAGGTTTAACAGATGGAGTTGGGGGAGTTCTGATGACTAAACTGGGAAAGGGGCTATATGCATTTTTTAAGGTATTGCCAAATCCCAGTTTGGATAATTGCAATGAGTGAAATGTAAATAAAAAGTAAAATTGTGACAGTGATAAATTCTCATTTTGAATGGTTAAACAAGATCCTAGGAAAGCCTCTACTCAGCTCTTAATATGTGATCAAGAGTCACTGTCAGTAAAGAAATTTCACAAATACACTTAAAATTTATCAGATCCTGGTATTTTTAAATCATGTAATTATATCACTGACTTCCTCCACACAATTAAAATTTATCAATCCAGTGAGTAGTAAAATTTAAATATTTAGAATTTAAAGTGATCTAATGTGCTTTCCCTCTACCACCAGCTGTATTTAGAGATAGAAATAATAGGAATTTATATGAAACATTATTTTGATGGATAGAATGCCTGGCACCACTTTAGGATACACAGGACACATCATCTGAAGTTTCTGGCTGCCTTTAATCATGGACCTGCTCTGTTCCTGCTCTGGGTAACAGAAAGAAAGCAGCATTTTCTCAAGGCAATTCAGCAGCCTGAAGATCTCAGCTGCCCTCTGAAGATACCTGTCCCTTTTCCTTCACCAGAGGGGTACTTTGGAACAACAACAGGAACAAAAGCACACGTGGGCAAATCTGAGCTTTGAGCAAAAGGAGGAAAACTCCTTCTCTGTGATTGCTGCAAAGTCTATGTGGTCCCGGAGTGTTGGATTTTGACAAATGGGAAGCCTGACATATTTAGAATGAGCTGGCAATCAGCTTTTGTGTGTATAACTTTCCCTAGGCATGGAGCCGTAGGGAGTGCTCAAGATAAATAATGACATATTTGTGGGTGCAGTGCCCTGGGGGGCTCTAAATTGACCTAAGGGCAACTTCTAATTGGGATGAACCTATTCCTCCTTTGTCTTGAAACAAGGACTCTGTTTTTCTTCTCTGAGGCCCTCACACTCTAATGTTCTGTAGTTTAACAATAGCCCTTACTGTTGAGGGGTTTACTATGTCATAATTTGGCCGTGGTTAGAAACTGGAATGTATAATCCACTACAGTCTGTTGTTTCACTCTACAGTGCCAAAACAAAGCTTGGATTGTGGTCAGGATAAAGACTCAGACCTGGATACCTTCTCAGACCTGAGTAAGTGCCCATGTAAGCAAACAGGAGATATGTACTCAGCAATTTGGAAATCTGGGGCAGAGAGTAGGAGAGAAAACGGACTTATTCTGTGTTCCCCTTGATCATCCCTATCTCTGTTTCTTCTTGTTTTGTTTGTCTTTCTTTATGTTTTGGCATAAGAGTGAATCAATTTCCATTCCTAGGTCCTCAAAAGGGAGCATGTTCTCCCTGACAAAGAGAACCAACTCAGCCAGGACATATTCCAGCAAATTCCAATTAATGTTGAAGTTCCAATTAATGTTGGAATTCCAATTAACATTTCCAGATGGAGATAAGGGATCTGAATAAACACGTGAACATGCTGCTTTTCGTTGCAATTCACAATTAAACTTCTTAATAATGTTCATGAAGAAATTTTGGGGTGAATGGAAGAGAATGAGATAGTACCTATTAGAAATAGAAAATTAGCTGCAGAATGGGGTGCAATGCTCCATTCAAAGTAGATCTCATTTTGCCAAAGTCATTTTTTTTTTTTCATATTCATTCCTGCCTGTCATCACTCATTTCTTCCCCTTATTTCTAATGAAAAATTATGGCAATAGACTCAAACCAATACATATGATTTTTCTTTGATGGTTTCAAAGGCAAAACAAGAACATGCACATTTTCAAGTGACACTCTGCTGCGATTAAAGGATTTGTCATCTACTGGGGGTGCTAATTAGAGGTAATTTCATTAAGACTTACCTGCCAATGTATTCTGTCTTCCAAAATATTACACTTGTTTGCTTTGAGAATCTCACAGCTTTGTGAATATAGAGACACTGGGAATGAGAGTAAGTTTTGGCAGCTCTCTGCTCAGGATGGCACTATCAGTAACATTTACCTTTGTCACTCATCTTTGAACAGGACTGTGAAAATTCTAAAAGCCTTTCAGCAGTTCTAAAAAACAAAACAAAACAAAACAAAAAATATCCAGAAATAAAACAAGCCTGAGAAAAACAAATTATCTGAGTATCTGAGCAGAAAGATTAGACTGTGGAGATTCCAGAGCGTGGCCAAATTACATCACTATTAATTGTGGCAGGATCCCAGAAACAACAAAACCAACCAGACAAAGTTCAGTGGATTCAACCAAAGGGAAGAAATTAGGTGATCACTAAACATGGTTTGCATTCATCGATATTGGAGTAGGTATTGGAGTTATTCCAATAACTCTTCCATGATTTCCTGCCCTGAAATGCAACAGAACTTAGGCCAAACTCTAAGAAAGCCACCTGGTTCCCTACACACTAGCAGTTCATAAGGCAAATCAGGTTTGCTAAATTAGGGACTGTATCACAAAAACAGGTTGGAAAAGACCTCCGAGATCATCGAATCCAACCTGTGACCCAACACCACACTTTCCATGCCACATTGGAAAAGAGGCTTAGCAAAACACACTGAGACAAAATATTTACAGCAAGGAAACAGCAAGGCTTTATTGCTTCATTGAGAGATAAATAAGCAAGGCTAAAACCACAGAAACTGTGTATTTTGCATAGGTTGCCATCATGGCACTGCACTTTTAGATATCTCCCACCACATGGAATTCATATGGCTCCATTAGACTTCTAGGCTGTCACTGTAGATCAGGAAAAATCAAACATCTTGAAGTGACATCCATAAGATCTATCTTGTAAGGCTGCTTCAGTTTTCGAGGGGGATATGATCATTCCTCCTCTCAAACCAAGACAGTGTCACGGCTCTCCAAATCAAGGTGGTTATCTTTGGGCTTCAGGGAGGGACTCTCAGAGACCAACACTGCCAAGAATCTTACACAGTCACTCTGCATCTTTTTCCCAAAGTACAGGAGAACGTGATGTTCAACTTCCTTTATCCAATGTGAAACTTTATCCACGAGACTGAAAAAAAGCTGTCTAGTTGTATGTTCACTGTTCTATTAGAAATGGAGGGATGAGAAACTGAATTGAGGGTGTTCCACTCTATAAGACAATCTGGACCAAGTCTCCCCTCTGCACCCCTGCTGTGTTGATTCATCTCCTACTTGCTACATGATAGACGTCTCCACTGGACTGTAGTAACACTTGGCATACATTAGATATGGAGATATACTTCTACCTTAGTGCAGATTTTTAGAAAAACACAAGGGACCTAGACATCCCAAGCTCCCATTAGTGTTAAAAGAAAAGAGTAGTGGATCTCAGGTGCCACTCTATCTTAAGGTGGATGCATAAAACCAATTTACTAAAATCATGTCCTAAAAATACCTATTTTTTCCAAATAACTGAGGATGACCCTAATGACCTCTGATGGAAGCATCCATATAAGTATATACAATCCCTCTAAGGCATCACAGTTTTTAATGTAGACCCATAGGTTCACAAGAAAAATGTTCTTGAGAACTCACCGCAGACTCACAGACAGTATAATTTCCTCAAGTCTGTTTATTTTGTTCTCGCACACAAGAAGATATTTTTGTAAGGAACTGATTATGTGAATTTGATAGTTTGTGAAAAATGGTTCACAATTTGATATTTTGGAGACAGTTAATCTGACCAAGAGAACCTTTTACTGCTTGCTCACAATAACCTCCCTATCCAAAGACTCAGTGCACTCTACACCATTTAAAATACGTATGTATCCTATGGAATATGTATCCATATTTTAATGGTATAGTGTGTGAAACAGAAAATAGTTATAAGACTTAAACAGAGTCACAATGTCAGCAATGAGTGGGCAGAGATAAGCAGACACTAGAGCCCTCTGCCATTTATGAACTCAAAACTTCCTCTTGTTGATCAAGGAGGTCAGGGGTTTTTATCATTGTAACTGAGTTCTTTTAAATACTTTGCAAGTCAGGAACAGAGAAGAAATTCTTTAGAAATATTGTCTATTTCTTTTCTGTTATGAAAACTCTACCCACATTCATCAGAAGCAGGACAACTTGTCCAATAGTGTTTGCATCACCATGGAGTGCTTGGCAGCCATCAGCACTTTGGAAGTGCCTCAACAATGTACATTTGGGAATACTTTCCACCACAGGTTTTCTCTTTCATTTCTTCTCATTTGATATACACTGGAACATCAAAAGATGTGAAATAATTCATCCAAAGATGATACTGCTACCTTTAATTTATCCTTTACACTGATTCCCAGAAGATGAACTTGAAGGAAAAATGTGTAGGTTTCAGGTTATTAAACTGTATTGTCTTTTAAACAGTTTTTTCTCTCTTTTGCAATTTGCAAATCCAATTCATAAAGGAGGTATTAAAAGCAATCAGTCTGGTTTCCTGAAGAGTACAATATTAATTATTCAGTTCAAACTCCTTGAAGAACAGATGAGGTCAGACAGCAACAAGTGCAAGGGGAAAAGGAACTAAATGTGTCCCGGCAATGTGCAGAAAATGAGGATGTCTGTGTCTCTGAAGGCAAATTAAATTATGTCTTCAGTAAGGGAGGGGGGGCATTCACCCCACAAATGCCTTCCCTGCCCTACACCCAGGTTATCTGATGGGCTTTCTTGTCTGGAATCTTGGGAAGTGACTCATGTAATACACGCCAAATTCCTCTATGCTCCTGCTTTATGTACCAAGTGTATTTGAAGTAATTTGATACGTGCCATCAACTCGAACAGCCTGAGGAATCTGGGTTTCATTGTCCTATAAGTGCTCTTTGCCTTTTCTACCTCTTTTTATGATGCTTCTTTTTAAGGCACTTCAAATAGTTTATGAATTAAGCAAACTCATCTTATTAGAAGAGTCTCCAGGGTGCCTTCACTACTTCAGCTTCTAACTTCAGACCCTGGACACAATCAATGAATGAATCAATAATAATCAATGCACAGAGCATTTCAGCAGGATTAATGACTGGCTGGGAGGTGCTGATGGGCAGAAATTAAGTCAAGGGCCATTAATCCCAGCTGGTCATTTGCCTCCAGGCAGCGCTTTGTGCCAAGGTCATTACTGCTGTTTTAAGAAAAAAGTAAAAGGGAGCTGACATCGACACATAGATATTTTTGTCCTGGCTTTTGCAGAATCAGTGGCTCTGTAAGACTCTTTCTATTAAATGTGAACCCCATTTCAACAGGCACTTTCACTGCATAAGGTGTCCCAGCAGCATTTTCTCCATTTAGTGAATCAGCAGGTGTTTCCAACCACCTACAGGTTGCATTGAGATGTCCTAGGGCTCATGGAGCCTGGCAAACCACAGTCCCCTGCAGTGAGGATTTACTCACTCCCTCTCTACGCATAGCTGTGTGTAGGATAACACTTCTGAATGGGCCCAATTCTAAGAATTTTGTCAGCCACCTATTGTGTCTACTTGGCCCTCAGAAAATCCTGTCAGCTCAAGTCAGAGAGGGATCAGACAGAGAAGGAAAAGAACTTCTAAAGTTCTTAGATAAGCCCCAGGATTTTCATCTATCCACACAGATACACACACAAAAATGGATGACATGACATTAGAACTATAAACTTAGAATCATAGAATGGTTTGGTTTGGAAGAGATTGAAGACCATTCAGTCCCATCCTTCCTGCCAGGGGCAGGGACACCTTCTGCTAAACCAGGTTGCTCAAAAGCCCCATCTAACCTGACCTTGAATACTTCCAGAGATGGGGCTCTGATAAACCTGTTTAGTTCCTCACCACCCGCAAAGTAAAAAAATTTCTTCCTAACTTCTAATCCAAATCCATCCTCTTTCAGTTCAAAGCCTTACCCTTTATTCTATCATTAAATGCCCTTGTTAAAAGTCCCTCTCCAGGTCTCTTGCAGCTCCTTTAGGTGCTGGAAAGCTCCAACAAACAGTATATAACTTTCCAAAAGTATCCTAAATATTAATAAATATTATCAACCCATAATGTAAGACAGATGTACTGTGTCTACAAAAAAATTGTAAGAGCAAACGTTAAGGTCAGGACCATGCTTGTTGATCAGCTATGCCCACTGCTAGAAGGTTATGAGAGACAGTTTGGCAAACCCACCCCAGAACATCTTGTTCTCCAAATCATTCCAAAAACATCCCAGTGTGTATCCTGAGTGTGCATTCCCAAGGCCCAAAGCCTGTCCCTTACTCCCTGTGCCTGCAGACTGCGTAAATGGAGCCACAACAAGATCAACAATGAGTGGACAATCCAAGCCAGGGTCCTTCTCATGAGGATGCAGCTGTTTCCTTTGACAAGGCACACATATGGATGGCTCTATAATTCTCCTGGTTGGTTGAAATGAGAAAGGAGCTAGGCAGTCCTAATCATGCTAAATCATAATGTTACAGAGGTCAGGAGATTGCCTTGTTTTACTTGCTGTAAAATGCACTGAGGTGCATTCAAAACACTGCTCAACATTTCTCCCCGTTTCAGGCTTTTATGTCATTCAAACAGGAAACTGATTTAATTGAAGTGCCCGTCTGTTCCACGCAAAAACAACATGCAGCTAAAATTTATAAAGTCTGAGCCTCCCCTTGTGCTGTACGACCCCACAGGTGGAGTAATTTTCCTGTCAAAATGCAAATATGAAAGTTCTAAAAATATGTTTTGAATGGACATGGATCTTTTGAAGGTAAAGATACTCAGTGAAAATACTGGAGACAGCAAGTTCTACTCTCTGATAATTCGGCAAGTTTACCAGAGGTGTTACTTGCTTTCCAGGAATTTTGGAAAACTTGCATGCCAGGGAACACAGTACAGCAAAAAAAGAAAGAGCAGAGAGAGACAATGTGAAAAAATCCCATGAGGGGAGGAATTTTTCTTTGTTTCATTTGGCCAGGAGAAGAAAAAAGCAGATGAAGCTGGTATTCAGTGCAAACATAATGTCACTTGCAGTAGTCTACAGACTGGAATCCATCCATGTGCTGTGTGAATAGTAATTACTTTCTGTGTGTTATTTGATGCAATCCAGTTTTTGCTAAACAAAAACCACCTGGACAAACTGGTTTCTGTTCACTTTCTGTAGGCATTTAATGATTTATAGATATTGCCTATGTCCCTCTTATGGTCTGTCATAGGATGGGTGTCAGAAAGAACTGTATACATGTGTATTTTTCTCAGAAAGCAAACTTTCTGTTGAAACATTAACAAGGCAAGCTGCATGTTGCAAAAGAAGCTGATCAGGTGGTATTTTAATGCTTGAAAAAATTAACAGTTGACAAATAAAAGTTTTCTGCACACAGTTTGTGTCATATTGTTTAAAAAAACTAAGAGGAAAAAACATGGCTCACTTAATGATTCAAAATCCCAAGGAAATGATGCAGAATTAGATAGAAGTCTGGATACTGTGGGCTGGAAAATGTAACCTCTGCAGCTTCAAGAGAAGCAATGATAGTCTAATATTGGCCTAACTATCTTCACTAATAACTGAATCATTCTCAGCCTGTGGCTACAGACATACTATAAGATGTTTCTGGTGTGATTTAGAAGTTTGTGTTAGCACCATTTAAGTAGCAAATTGCTACCTCACCCTGTACAGGCCCATATTTAGGTACAAAGTGTAACTCTACAGTGGTACCCTGGGTTTTCTCCAGGCTTCACCTCCAGTGTTTAAGTCCAAGATATATATATACATATATATATATACACACACACACACACACACACACACACACACATATATA
>VZTB01011150.1:228423-280595 GCA_013397245.1 Thryothorus ludovicianus
TTAAATAAACAGGTTCTTCCCACTTCTCTCTGGGGAATTCTTCCTGGACCAGTTGGGGGGAGGGACTGTGTAGGTTTGCTTTCTGGAGGGGCCCCCTTTGGAAATTCTCTCCCAAATTTGCCCCAAACCAGGACAGCAGCCTCCCTGTGCTTCAACCTATTGATTAGAATGTTGGTAACTGTGGTCAAATGGTCCAACTGAAGCATAGCCCAAGAGTGCCATTAGCTCAGTGGCTGTGCCCTCCTGGAGGCTGCTGGACAGGTTGCTAAAGGTGCCTGGGCACAACACCCACCCTGACACCTTCCCAGGCTGGTCACATCATTGCCTCCTTCATGCTGCTCTGCAGCAGGGCTCTCCTCACCTGCTTGGGAGTGTTTGCACTTCCCTGTGAACACAGTCCCCCAGTGTTTATCTGCATAATCAGAAATAAAGGCAGGCAAATAAAAAAGAGGGTGGGACTGTTTCCATCTGCTCTGTCCCAGAGCACTGAGCATCCTGCATGCAGCACAGCTGAGACCTGCTGCTCCTGCCCCTCTCTGCTGGGAGCAGCCTGTCCTGCAAGGGCTTCCAGCTGTTTTAGGAGCTGCTACCCACACCACACAGAAATACAAAGTCCTTTGTGTCTAACTTACCACTATGCCTGGTTTTGAAGAAAAGTGGGATGTGGAGATTTTTGCACTGTTTTCTTTTATCATTTTATTTATTGTGTGCAGGCTGATTCAAGGCATTTCTGGAACTTAAAAATCCCAAGAAGGAACTTATACCTCATTTGCATTGTCTATAATTAGCAACTTCCTTAGAGAAAAAAAAGTAAAAGGAGCTTTGAAACTTTATTTCTCCATGCATTGGAGATTTGTAGGACACAGGTAGACATCACTACTTGGCTACTATAAAGCTGTATTTATTGACTCTTATTTCCTCTCTAGTCCAGGCTCCTTTTGGGCACCTTGGGAATTGCTCCAGAAGAGCACTCAGAGCTACTTACAAAATGACTTGCTGGCCTGCATGACCACTCCCCAGACTGATCTTCCTGCTTTTCCAGGTCCATATCCATTGCTCTCCTGATACTGTGGGAAGCAAGAAATAACAGCACAAACTTACCTTGACTTGAAAACCTTAGGGTTGAAGGCAAATTGAAACAATCTTTGTTCCATGATGTCATGGCTACTTTGGATGGGCTATCTCTTACTGTGTTTCTTTCCATGTGCTTTGAAAGCTTTCCCCAGATATGCCAGAATATATCAGAAATAATTACTAGTTTTAAAGTGAGGTGTATTTTGGATATGAGTAATGCAATGTTCAAACCGTATCTCACAGCTTTCTCCTAGAAGCTGATGACAAAATATTGTGTGCAAAATGCAGCATGAAAGCACTGCCAGGAGCCTGCTCCCATGGGTCTGATGGGCCTCCTAATTAGCAAGGAAAATTACTGGGAATGAGATTTTGGCAGCTAAGCCTGTCTTAGTGCTGGTGAGTACCTATAGACACAACTGTGTAGAGTGCCCTGTCATGCAGAGGTGCTGTTACATTTGCATTTGTAATATTATTTACATCTAGAAACTCAACTGCAAATTATTTCTGGCTGCCCTCTCTGCTTCAGAGGAACCCATGGATGCTCTTGTTCACAATATTAAACCATAGTCAGGGAGAGGGCAAACTGGCTCTCATTTTGTGGTCCACATGGTTCATGGCATTTTAAGTGACACAGTGAGCGTTCCAGCCATAGGGAATGCAGCAGATACTGTATGACCAACCTAGGGGATTAAAAAGGGAACAACGTAACACTGGTGGGAAGAAGGGAGGAGGAGAGACAGAGGAAACAGACTATTTCTGCATAGGAGATGGGAACTGTGCTTGAAGAAAAACTGGTACACAAAGGAAGGGAAATTGTAACACAGTTTTGATGAATTGAAGACATTCAGGGAGGTACATTTGAGACTCTCCTCTTATTCTGCCAAATGAAGGAGGACAGATGTTACAAATGTGGGTGCTAATACTTCTGCTGTGTGTAAGTATGAAGCTTCTTGTTCTCTGAGACAAGAAGCTTGTCTCTTGTTCTCTGGTGAGGACAGCACTCAGCAGGCTTTCCTGGAGCAGACTCACCACACTCATGGGCAGAGCCAGAAAATTTCTTTATTCTCAGTCCAAGCTTCAAATCAGGAGACACTAGAGAGAACATAGGTGCATGATATCGTCTCATCCATAACACATCAGAAATTTTAATGAATAACCTAAGGTGCCTGCTATGTGATGAAGAGAAAAATAGTATAGGTTATGCTTTACTTAAAAAAATCTTCACTATTAATATGTTGGTTCTGTTTATCTTTACTTAAAAAGAATAAAACCTCAGGGATAATGGGGACTGCCTGCCTGTACAGAGTATTTTGTGCCTAATTAATTTTATGTATGGACATGAGCTGCTTTATCTGCTAGATTAGGTATCAGTTCTAATGTAACATTTCTTGCTTGTAGTTTGGGGCACAGGGCACCATTTTATTAGCCATTTTACATTGCTAGTTTCATTTTTTTATGCTTCAATAAAACTTCTGGCATAGTTGCCGTTTTCCCTTCTCTCATAGTTGAACAGACAACAATGTAAAGTTTTCAAACAAAAACCCTGGAGGTCTTTACTGATCTCCCAAAGATGAACAAAAGCAATGAGCACAGTCAGACCTGTCAGCAGAAGTTGTTTTGTTTCAATGATCACTCCACCATGTAGAAACCTTGCTGCATAACAAACTCAAAAGCAGCATCTCCCAGAGACTCTCTCTGACTCCTCCAAGAAGTACCCTAGGAGAGGTGGAACAAGATGAATGGTTTCTACCCTAAAGAGACACTGGTGATTATCTGGATGGGACAGAAGGCACTGCCAGCCAAAAATCTTCATTCCTGCAGCCATCCTACAATCTCTGTGCCATACCCTTGGGAGGATAAGCCAAACCCTGTCACTCATTGAAAGGATTGAATAGTTCAATAACAGCTTTTACTTGAGCTCCAATATGTGGAAAAAAAAATGTGCATAAGGAAAATCTGATGTCCAGCATCACACAGAGCAGGAACAGAAGAGTCCAAAAAGGCCTTGACCATGGGAGGCTGGAGGAGGTGCTTCTTGCATCCAATCTCAGCAACAATCCTCTCAGAGACACACTCAAACCACTACAAACTGATCAAGGAAAGAGCTTTGACATAAGCAGAGCTTAAGGCCTTGGGCTGAAACTGAGCTTCAAATGCTCATCTCTGAATTGAGGACGATGGGGTAGTTTAAGAAGCAATATGAGCTTGAACATGATAAATGATATGATATAGACTTAACCTAAGAAAGCCACGAGAGCAGCAGAACTCCCACTGTATACAAATTACTGGCTCTATATATGCCAAAGTATGACCTCCAGCTAGGATATAATAACCAGCTTTCATGAACAGCACTCATTATATTGTGTCCATTATGAAAGTGCAGCTACATGACAGTGCCATAGGCTATAATGTTCTCACTTAGAAGAATTTCAATTTTCTTCCAAGAAACAACATCTCCCTTTTGCCGGCTTATTTTGTGCATCCTGTGCTCATTTTTATTTTATAGGGTGGGATATGGGGTATAATTTTGAGGGTTTTTTTCTCCTAAAGCAACAAAGGAACTGCACACAAAAAAATCTGTCATGATTTGGGAGGCATAGCAAGGCAAGGGTTCGACCAATGTAAATCATCATGATGAACACCAGCTGAGGACTTTTGCCAGACAACTATAAATCTGCTGGATCAGTGTTTGTCAATGACCAAAAATATCTCATAGAAATGGCCTGGCTGGTCCTCTGTTGACACAACAGAAAGATATTGCTAAATCAGCAAGAAACCTTGGATTTGTTGTGTGATGACTTAAAAGAAGTTATTCTATCAGCTCTTCTTCCTAAATGGTAAATAACTCAAGGACCACAAGGATCTGGCTATGGAGTGGGAGAAACACCTGTGGGATTTTGGATGAAATACTGAGTGGCAAAGGCAGACCCATCCAGGCAGTCTGGCAGAATTTATCAGCTGTGAGTTACTGCACTTCATCTGTTCCAATACGGCCAGAAAGCCACAAAGATACCTCCACATGCTGCTAGGTCTGTCTTAAGAGAACCTACAGATCTCTTCTACGTAGAAAGCTACACTTGACAATGTCTTCCTCAGCACCCTTCATTCAGTGGCGTGGAGATAAGGGAGATCAGGATGCCACCCATCTAATCCTGCAATACCTAAAAACAACTGGGAAGAACAGCATCTCCTCACTGCCTAGTTCCTTCTTATTAGCCATAAAGGAATTGGAAAGGAACAAGCTCCAATAGTTTTGGTGTTTTCATAAAGGCCTGAGACATGACAGTCACTTTCCCTAAAGAGATGCCAGTCTGGGTGAGTTCATGGCCTGTGTTTTCACAGAGGTGTGGGGGAATGCATGGGAAAGTCTGTCCCCAGAGAGACAGGACAAGCAGGTTTCCACTCCAGGTGCAGTAGCTGTTATCTCTGGGCCCAGGCAGATACAAATATTCTGTGATACATCTTGCACTGGAGGCAAAGAGGCCTCCTGAGGACTCTCTCTAGGATAATAAAGTTTTCCACACAGCCAGGGAACATTGTCCAAGGCTGCCTTGAGGGCACATTCCTGCGAAACCCAAGGCAGAGTTTGCACCAGTCCCTGTCTCCAGTGTCACAGGAGGGAGCCAGTGGTTCTCACAGCCTTGACTGGGATGGTGTCGCCCTCGTTTTTCAAGTTTTCTGAGGCACTTTCTAACTTGATGTTTTTCATAGTTCTTAGTTCTTTCTCACACATGGGTGTTATTATCATAAGTATGTTTTTGATACAACAAAGTTGTTTACATACTTACTCTTGGTGTAAAAAACAACTGATGAACAGTTGTCTTGACCAACGGGATGGGAGAAGTGTCAACCTTCTTCTCCAATCCCTAGTCTTTGTAGAAATACTATAAATTTAGAATCAGATGTTTTAATAAGTAATTTTTTAGCCTTCTCATCAAAGAGTGTCCGTGTGTGTCCTTGCGTGTCCCACAGCGACAGGATGGTAGCTGGGTTAAATCTGAGGAACAGATTTCCCCAGACCAGCTCACTGTAGAGGCACCTGCAGCCCCCTGGCTCAGCCTGGCTTCTCTGTGGGGCTGTAGTGGGTCTGTCTTGGCTGGAGTTAACTTTCCCCACAGCAGCCCTGCTGGTGCTGTGCTCTGTTTGTATCTGGCACAGAGCTGATTTCACACCAGTGTTTTGGCTGTTATTGAGCAGTGCTCCCACAGTATCAAACCTTCCTTTCAATTCCTCCCTCAAACACCCAAAGGCTGAGTGGGGACAAGACCCTGGGCAGTGATACAGCCAGGACAGTGGACCAAGATGACCAAAAGACTGTCCCATAACATAAGATGCCAAGTTCAACAAAAAAATCCTATAGGAAGGGTAAGGGCGGGGCATATGTTATTAAGATATTTGTGCTCCAAAGCAACCACTACACATATTAAGATCTACTTCCCAGAAAGTAGCTGAATATTGTATGCTGATGGGAAGTAGTAATTTTTTTATGTCCTTTGCTACCATACATGTCCTTTGCTTTCTTTCATTAAACTGTCTTGACCAACAAGTTTTTCAGATTATTTTCTCACCCTGTCCTGCTGAAGAAAGGGACTGAGAGAGGAATCAGGTGGGGACCTGACAGACAGACGAGAGCAACTCACCACACAGAAGATGTTGTCAATCAATGGTGTCAAATCTACACATGAAAAAAACATTGTAAAAAGGGCCAGTGGTAAATGAACCTGGCAAAGAATCAAAAAATCATACACAAGAAGAAGGAAAGAGTAGGGAAGGCAGACTCACCTCTAAATCATCAGCAGCAAAGCCTTTAATGGAGAGTTTGTGGTTTCCTGGGTCATTGCTGATTGGGGAGTTGTAAACAGGCACATTGATAGAGACATCACATTGTTGTCTCCTCTCCAGGATGAGAGCCTTTCTCTGCCTGCTTGGTGGTCTCACTGTTCTCTCTGCCTGGCTTGTAGGACACATCCCAGATCAGATTTCTTTGTTCTGTCTCATGCTAGTAGTCCTTGCCAAAGTATCCCAGCAACAACCATACAAACTTTGGGGAGTGACGGGAAGAGCAGAGACATTGTCTTACACTCCCTGAGTAATACCAGTCCTTTCTTGCAGTCCCAGTTTCCAGCTAAACATTTTTGCCAGTCTCTACTTTTCTTTAAAGCTGTGTGTCTGTGTGATTTGTACTAACAACCTCAGAACCTGCTGGCCAAAAATATTGACAGATGTCAGAGGTGTGGAGTTCTGACACTTTACAAAAACCCTGTCAATCCTCCCAGTGAGAAAATCTTGGCATGAGGCTAACCTTAATGAGTAAATGCTTCAAAAAGCTTTGCTAGGCCACTACAGGGTTTTTATATCACTCAAGTCATCTACTTCTTTTCAGTACATTTGGGTAGGACTTCTTTTTTTCCCCACTGAGCTAAGAACTTGCTTGTGCAAGTAACCCTATGAAAACATTAGGGAATTTTCATTATCCCAAGCTTGTGAAGTAAGGATACCCCAAAGATATCCCATGCTCTCTACAGATGTCAGAGAGGTAGAGGTTTATATTATAATTTTTGGTTGGTCTACCCACCACCTTCATGCAGGAGCATTTTATTTACAACTAGGGGGGATGGCAGACCTTTAGCACATGGTTGACAATTAGGATTCCAGGTTGATTCATGGCACAAGATGAAATTAAAAACCATTGCAAGTGTTCCTGTTCCTGAGCTCTACATCCCCTACATTTCCCATGATGGTTGTTAAAGCAGTACCTGCCCTAGTAAAAAAGAATCAGTAGGGGATTCACTAATAAGTTCAAGTGCCTAGGAAAGGTGTGGGAGGATGTGTTTGTTGCAGGTATCTCCTGTCTCCAGGAGGAAACATACTGAATGTATTTTAGAAAAGGTCTTTCCGTGCATTAATTAGAGCCACACTGAGTCACCCATCTCATTAAACCACTGATAGAGATCAGCAAATACTTCCTCCACAAGATTTTGACATCTTCCAGGGGCTGCAGGTAACAGTACAAAGAGACACATATACACCCCCTCTTTTATTGGGAACTTCTGTGAACTGTTTTCTGATAGATCTAAATATTTGCTAGCAGCTTCTGCAGGATTAAATACAGAGGCTGGATCCTTTTACCTGTATCCAGGACAGATACCTGGGAGTTGTAAAGCTTGATGCCCTCCCCATCTGGCCTGATGGCACAAGGATGTGAGTGTGGTGGGATGTCTAATTGGCAATGTCCAATTCCTGCAGATTGTTTCAAGTCAGTGGCAGGGAAAAAAAAAGAGGAGAAATAAAGATCAGCAACAACAAACCCTCAGCACTCCTTAAGGGACAATGTTTCTCTGTATTTAAATTCCAGGAGAGGTGAAATGGCAGCTTTGTGAGTCTCAGGCCTGACCAATGAAATTAACCCCACTAAATCTTCCAGGTTGGCCAGAGGGTGAGAATGCTTCTTCCTCTTTCTGCTGGAAGAGGAGCAAAGGAAGGAGATTCACTGTCTCTTCTTTAATCCTAGTTTGTCTGCAGTTCCCTTAGTTGAAATTCTTATGATAGATTTGATGTCCTCTTTTACTGCTGGGAGATTGTAAAACAATTTTTCCTGGTGAAACATCAAATTGTTTTGAAAATACTTATGTGTTTGTGTGGAAAAAAAAATCATTTGACCATGTCCATTAGAATTTTTTTAAAACAACTCTTCTATAAAAAGAAGCTGGAGTTGGTGATTTCATTTCTTATGCATTTTAAAATGAAATTTCCATCAGATTAGATTATAGAATGTGTGATATGCTATTATGGAGAAACTGAGGACCATGTCATAGCTCATTTAATATTTGGTTTAGTATTTTAGGAATCATGATGTTATCAGTGTGAAAAAAAGAGTATTTTCATAATGCGCAATAATGTGCACCTGAGTCTTGTAGGGCAGCACTTGCATGTGTCCCTCCCTCCCTTTTTTCTTCTTATAAGTCAAAGCACAAACAAGACAGCCTAAGTTACATTTCAGAACATCACAAAACTCCCTTTGGCAGACAACTTATTCACACTGGAGAAAAAGCACTTTGCCAGGTTCAAAAATTAATTAAAAATGCTTAGTGTGACTCAAGAAATCACACATTGAACCCCTGTGATACATTTTTAATGAAAAAAACTCCTGAAATTCATAAAATGTTATAGATTTATACCTTCCAAATAATTCAAAGCAACATCTCCAGAACTACCAATCTAATCTCCCAAACTGAAAATCTGAAAATTATATGAAATACGGCATTTGACATTCAGTAAATACTCCAAGATATTGTTCAAAAAAAAAGGGGAATAAAAAATACTGGTAATTAGGAAGAAAGAAGGGGAGTATGCCATTTGATATAAATCAGAAATGACAGTTCACAAATAATTCAGTGCTTCCATTATTACATTTTAAGGGTTTTGTAGGGCTTACAGTGCTGCTTGCTACCAAATAATTCCACCCCAAATGCAGTTATTTGGGATAGCAGGTGTGGAGTTTCTGTACTGATTTGGTACAGGATGACAGCAGCTCTTTAGAAGCAATAAAAGATCTGTGAAGTGACTTGTGCTCCAAACTGACTGTATTTTTTTGATGGGTGTCTTGAGACACCTTGGAGGGACGTGGGTTTTAAGGATTCACCATGCTCAGTACTCTCTCAAGTGTGTCTGATAAAAGAAGTGATGTACCCAGAATTAATAATGAAGCTTTGAACATTTGGAATAGAAATGTGCATATTAATCCTTAAAAGGGCTCCATTTTAAAGTCTTCCATTGCTGCCTCCTTCTAGAAAAGCATCCATTTCTCACCCTGAAAAGTCATGTCATATTTTTTTCATCGTTCATGTTCTTTAAAAAATTAAATTAAGCACATAGATCTCAGTGTCATTGAGGGGTTAGATGTGTCCTTTAAGTCATCCTTTAAAAATTTGGATCCTCGTTTAGTTTGGGCAACCACTGAAACAATGAACATCTATAGGAACGAACTGAACTCCTCTCATTGAACTCCAGGGGGATTCCTTCCATGAAACTCTGCTGCCCACCACATGGAAAGGATGCATAAATAAGACTTTTACCACAGGGGAAGACAAATATTTATAAAATGTGGCCAAGATGACAATATTTGGGAGTTACATCCTGATTGTGGATGAGTTACTGGCATCACTCTCAGTACAGTAATGGTGTCTGGTTAAACAGGGTTTTTTTGCAGCATCTGTCAGGGTTGTACCTACACAGCCCTGGGCAAAGCAGGGCAATGAGAAGGGGTTTGAACATATTGTTTCCTTAGACAGATGCAGTGCAACCAGCTGCCCTATTTTTGCTGTCCATGCACTTGTATCCATCAGTCTTACATCCCAGTTAAAAACTGACAATCCAGTAGAAGATACAGAATTCTTGAGAATATTTGTCTATGCGTGTGATGTTCCTCTCCCTTTCATGCACATTCTTCTTCTCTTTAGAATGTTGGTAATATCCTATTGAAGCCATATCTTAAAGATAACTTCATATTCATCATTGCTACTGCTAAAGAAGTCAGGGGTTTGAAGTGATTTTAAGTTTTCCTGTATAAAAGATGACCCATATGGTATTTAATCTAAAATCAAAAATCTTTATGAACCATTATGGGTTGAGGAGTGAAAGAGAAGGAAACAGACACATACACACAGTGGCTTGTAGCATGTGACATGGGTTGCAGTCAGGCTGGTGGAACATCCTGACTTCACTGATGTAAGTGAGGCCACAGAATTTAACCCATGAAATGGCTAAGATGAAAATGAAAAAGAGAAGGAAAAAAAAAAAAAAAGAAGAAGAAAAAGGAAGGAAATAAAAGAAAAAATAAGAAGAAACACCCTAAGTACTTCCCTTCTCAGGAGTGGGGGACAGGAAACTGCTGGGTAAAATTTCACCTTTCACTGAGCAGATGGAGCCTTGCTGAAGATAGCGAAGATAGTGAAAATGTGCACAGTGTGCATGAAGAGCAATATGTGCTACTTAGCTGGTGCAGTGTAAATCAAGGTAGAGGTAAGTGAAGGGGAGAAAAGAAAATAGAAATACAATTCCCATATCTCTTGAAGTAACAATTTTTAACATTTCTTTTGAGCAACAGCATCAAAAGGTCACCCAAAGCCTTCCAAATTGAGTCAAAAGAGGAAGACTCTGCTTTTTCTGCAAGTGGATTAGGGAACCATCTCCAGGAAGGCAGAGCTGTTGTTTTTGGCCTCCCACAGGGTGTGAAACAACTCCTCAGCACTGCCAGGGCACAAGCAAAGCCCAACACACCTGGTCTGAGAATCTGTCCCTGCTCCCACCAAGGATCTGGGCAGTTTTCCCTCCAGCCTCACACTGAATCCCAGAGCCTGCCCCCATGGCAAGCAGTGGGCATTAAAATTCCAAAGATCTCAGCTGGCTCTGCTGGGTGTTTATGCCAGCTGGAGATCATTTCTCCATAGCTTCCTGACCCACAAATATTCAAGTTTGTAACTTCATGAAATCCCCCTCCTCCATTTGAAATATGGCATTTTAAAAACAGTTTCCTTTATCCAGAGACCTTTGTGGGTTTTGAAAATGCCATGGATTTAAAATATTTCTTTTAATGGTTATTCTTTTTTTACTGAAACAAAAGTCAATTTTCACAAAACCACAAATGTCTGTGGTCACTCAGGCTTACTAATACTTTCCACAAATATCTCAGACAGTAGTTAAAAGAAACAAATTTGTTTTAAATCCTGGCACTTGAAAACAGCTGCTGTGATTTTTTGATATTTTTCATGAATTGCTTGGGAAAAAGAAATTGGATGCACTCTTCTGCAGTATTTCTTAAAGGTTCCATCAGCTCACCAAGTGATAGCAGATTAATAATTGCGGAAAATTCAGTGCAAATTGACAGACAAAATTTAATTAGCTCAGAAGGTCACCTCCTAGAGTCAGGTATTAGACGAATACATTGTTTATGCTGCCTGAGCAAGACAATGAGTGAATGCTTGTTGCTTTGCTGGTAAACAAATGTCATTTCTGGGATGAAAAAGCAAAAATCTCTACATGGAATGAGGTGGGCTGTGCAACAAAGGATGCTGGCACAGCCTGGCCCTGCTGAGCAGGAGGGAGGACAGTGAGCATCAGCCCAGGAGCTGAGGGAAGTGTGGTGGTGGCAGAGAACAGTCCCACAAAGGTTTCACCTGAGAGCCAGTGGTGGAGCCCACATGGCTTCTACTTCACCCCAGCTGGCACTGGGAGCAGGGAAATGCAATTCCCAAGAAAAGCAGGACTTGATGCAAGTGATTGACTCTGGGCTGTAAATCCTGGGAATCCTGCACTGCTCTGTTGCTTCAGTTTGAGCATTAACCTAGAAATTCAAGTGATTTACAGCAGTTTCCTGCACAAGGCAAGGACTGGGGTCTGAGGAGCCCCTCCCGAAGGAAGCTGGGCTGAATGCAAAGCTGCTGGGGGTGCTGACTTGTTCAGAACAGATGTTCATAATGCTCTCTCACAGTATTTCTGACCCTCATGCATTTCTTCGCACATCATGTGGTCTTCATGACATTTTTACTTTGTGTTATCCCTTCCTGGAAAACTGAGCTCTAAAAGCCTCTCTTGTTGTAACCAGCTGCTCTGGGTTACTGC
Source organism: Thryothorus ludovicianus (assembly GCA_013397245.1). Classification (NCBI taxonomy): domain Eukaryota; kingdom Metazoa; phylum Chordata; class Aves; order Passeriformes; family Certhiidae; genus Thryothorus; species Thryothorus ludovicianus. Next base: position 240,118 of record VZTB01011150.1, read on the forward strand.
AGTGAGAGCCCCTTGAGAAAGAACAACACATGATCTCTACTCTAGGCAGATGTGAAAGTTCCAAATCTGTGTCTGTTGCCACCACAGCTGTGCTGCAGCTGCTGCCACCAGCATCCAGCACAGTTGTCTCCAGCACACCAAAAGGAATTGTTCAGGTAGGACAGAGTGAAGCTTGACTTGAGCTTGCAGCAACACCTTGGACATGCTGAGAGGGTGCTTTGCTCCAAAAACTCCTGATTCCTGTTGAAGAAACTTGCTATTCCTTTCACTACATATGCAATCAATTCTAGTGCTTCTATTTCCATCAGGCAGTCCCCACTGTCAGCCCAGTGCTGCTGAGCAGAGCCTGCCACTCCACAGAACCAGTGCTGCAAAGTCTGTGACTCAAAAGAGGAGCCAAGGCCTGGCTGGCCATGAAAATTGAATTGTTTCATCATGCTTGAAGTGTGGAGGGGTCCCTCAAAGGCATTGTGTGGAGAAGAAGGTCTCCACCTCTGGGAATCTCTGGCTGCTGCCTATTTAAAGAATCATCTTTCTTTTTTCTTTTTTTCTTTTAAAAGGAAAAAGTATAGAGCAGCATATGCATTTCTACAGTCTGAATCACAGAACCACAGAAAGGCTGGGGTTGCAGGGGAATTCAGAAGGTCATCCAGCCCAAACCCCTTGCTCAGGCAGGGCCACCTACAGCCAGTTCCTGAGGACTATGTCCAGATGACTCTTGAATATCTCCAATGAGGAAAACTGCACAATCTGCCAGGGTAATCTATGTCAACATTCAACCAGCTTTGCAGTAAGGAAGTGTTTCCTGAAGTTTAGAGGGAACCTTCTCTATTTCAGTCTTTGCCCATTGCGTCTAGTCCTAGATCTGGGCATCACGGAAAAGAAGATGGCTCCATCTAATTTGCACCCTACCTTCAGGTATTTATCTGTATTGATAAGGTCCTTTCAAGTTTTCTCTTCTCCAGGCTGAATAGTCCCAGTTCTCTCAGCCTTTATGTATATCAAAAATGCTGCATTGCTTTAATCATCTTCACGGCCCTTTGCTGGACTCTCTCTTGGATATGTCCATGTTTGGCAGCTCAGCTCTGGATACAGCGCTGCAGATGTGTCTCAACCACTGCTGAGTAGAACAGAAGGATCACATCCCTCATCCTGCTGGCAGTGCTCTGCCCAATGAGGCCCAGGACACCACTGTCCTCTCTGGTGCAAGCACACATTGCTGGCTCATGTTCAACTTGGTGCCCACCAGGACACTCCTGTAGTGCACAGGTGATTTCCATCTGTGGTTTCCCTGGTGTTTTCCATCATGCGTTGGTGCATGAAGTTGTTCCTTCCCAGCTATAGGAATTTTTCCTTCCTTTTGTAGAACAACTGATCCTACCTTTTAGAAATAAGTCCTTTAAGTGTCTTTCAAATAGAGAAGAAACTCAGTAAGAGGAAGAATGAAATGCCGAAGTATGGGAATAAATGGAGCATCACTGTTGGCATCCCTGGTGGGGAACTGACTGAAGGGCACAGAGGAAAAGGGGCTGTGTCCCTTTCCCTGCCCTGCCTGGGTCCTGTCCAGTGTGCTGAGTTAAGGCTGCAGCCAGACTACATCTTCTCAAGAATATACATGAGGTTTGCTCCAGGACAAAACACTTGGATGTAGCGACAGTTGTGAGCACCCTTCCACTGTTTTCTGGGATTTGCAGGGGGAGAGCTGCCACCGGGCATGCAGCCTGGAAAAATCCAGGGAGAGCCATGAACACTGTCATGGCTATTTCTGCTTAGGAAAGTCCCTCTTTGAGCTGGTTCTGGAGGAGTTGTAAGAGTACAACTTCCCTGGCAGAAATGCATTGCTGTTCAAAAAAAATATTTCTCAAGTGGTCATCAGTTTAACATATTAACAATTTTGAAAGCATTTTTAATGTGAGAGAGATTTAAACAACATTTAACTTTGCAGTATTTAGTCATCCTATGCTGACAGATTAGATGAGTTTATATCCTATTTTATTGTGCTGTGCCTGTCTTAGAGCAATATTGCAGTAATATGGGCTACCAACCCTTTGCTTTATCTTGTTTAATGTCCTGCATCTTTGGGAGTAGAATTGTCATTTTAGACCAGTCCAGAACATTTCCCATTAGTCTCAGTACATCCTCTGGGAATGCTAAATGGAGTCAAGAGAGAGAGAGGGAAAAGAGCACAGACTTAGTTATAAATATAGGACATTCTTTTGTCTTTAACTGCAAACTTTTACTCAATAAATGGTATCTTCTGAGTGTGGTGTGGTTTATATTTGGCACATATATTGTCAGTAAGAGGAACTCAGGAATTTTCTGCAGGGAATTCCTCTGCTTTTATTAAGATTAAAAGGAATTCACTTATAACTATGCTTAATTGCTGGCTGTCTTGACATAACCTTTGGGAAGAGTGAGGGTTCCTCTTGCTTTCCAATAGCAGAGCATCCCCAGAGACCCTACTACCACATTTCACTTCATCTGCAGAAGTGCACTGAAAATTGAGGATAAGAGCTTTCAGTGTCAAGCTACGCTATAAAGAAGTTGAAAGCTGAAGACTAATGAGGCTTAGGGAGAACATCCTGTGCCTTGGCCCATAGATCTGAAGGGCTAAAAAGATCTAAATTTCTTCACTGGGGGGGAAAATTATGCTTGACCAATCTAGTGATATTATATGATGGAGTGACTGCAGCAGGCAACAAGGGAAGACTGATTGATGCCATTTGCCTAGAGTTCTGTAAGGCCTTTGACACAGCATGACATGATTATCTCCAAATGGAGAGAAATGGATTTGATGTGGATAAAGAATTGTCTGGATGGAGGCAGCCAGAGAGTGGTAGTCAATGGCTCCTATGTCCAGGTAGAGTCTGGTGATGAGTAGTGTCCCTCGGGCTGTGTCTTAGGACTCTTCCTTACCTTCTATTCCTTCACCAGTGACATGGAAAGGGAAATAGAGTGTACCTTTAGCAAATTTGCAGATGACACCAAGCTGAGAGGGGCAGTTGATACAACAGAAGGATGGGATGCCGTCCAGAGGCACCTGGGCAAACTTGAGATGTGGGCCCACAGGAACCTCATGAAGTTCAACAAGTCCAAGTGCAAAGTGCTACAGCTTTGTTGGGGTAGTCCCAGACATAAGCACAGACTGAGAGAAGAACTCATTGAGAGCAGCTCTACAGAGAGGTCTTGGGGTTCCTTTTGGATGAAAAGCTGGACATGACCTGGCAATGTGTGCTGGCAGTCCAGAAAGCCAAACACATCCTGCATCTAAAGCACCATGGGCAGGCCAAGGGAGAGCATTGCGCCCCTCTACTCTGTCCTTGTGAGACCTTCCTCTGGACCTGCTCTTGTGCTCCTCAGCACAAGACATAGACCTGCTAGAGCAGGTCCAGAGGAGGCCTGCAGCACCTCTCCTGTGAGGACAGACTGAGAGAGTTGGGGTTATTCAGCCTGGGAAGAGAAGGCTCAAGGGAGACCTTATGGTAGCTTTCCAATATCTAAAAGAAACTAGTAAAAAAGATGGAGAAAAACTCTTTACATGGGCAGATAGAGACATGACAAGGGGAAACCATTTTAAACTTAAAAAGGGGAAATTTAGATTAGATGTTAGGAAAATATTGTTTACTGTGAGGCTGATGAGACACTGGATCAGGTTGCCCAGAGAAATGGGCATCCCTGGATGAGACCAGGTTGGATGGGGCTCTGAACAACCTAGTGTGGTGGACTGCGTGCTTGCCCTTGGCAGAGAGGTTGGAAGTAGCTGATCTTTAAGCTTCCTTGCAACCCAAACCATTCTATGATTGTAGCTGAGTAGGCAGATGAAGCTCACATGGAGAGGCAGAGGGCCAAGGGATGCCTGAGAGACACAAAGCAGTTGTAATTTTGTCAGTTTTTGTCCAATCTAATAAATGCATTGCCTCTGTGTCTTTCTGTAAATGTTGTACCATTTGGTCTCCTGCAGAAACTTTTCCCCAGAGCTCTCTGCCTGTGCATGCCCTTCATTTAAGGCTACACTGTGAAAATGTCTATTTTCCAGGACACCTGCTGCTCAGGAAAGCTCTTTGCCATGCCCAGGTCTTCTTCTGCAGCATGCTCCTTTCAGGTGAGTGTCTTCATGGAGAGCCAGGCAGACTAAAACTCCCTTCAGATGTCTCCTTTTCCTCCTGATGATCCAGGTGTAAAAGGAAGCAGGTTGCTCCCACCCACAGCTCACAGGGAAAGAGAGAACAGGCTGAAAAATCTGAAGCTATAGATCAGACAAGGAGACCTGCAGTAGTTAACTGGATACCTCTGGTGACAGCTTAAGTGACCAAGAGAGACAAGTCTCCAGAGACAACTGAAGCATCTGCTGTCACAAGTGAAACATCTAAGTCTTAAGATGTCTCCTGCATCAAACCCAGCTCCCTGGTTCCTGTGTAGAGAGGTCAGCTGTGTTTCAAGCCACCAGAGAAGCTGCAGCAGCAGACAGTGATCTGCACCAGAGAGGCTGGGAACACTGAAAAAGGAGAGAAGCAGTGAAGGGGATTGTGCAGAAGACAAAGTTGATAAAGAGAGATGGAAGATCAAAGTGAGAGGACAGAGAGAGTAGGAGAGCAACCCAGAGCAAGAAACAAAAGGGCAGATTGGGAGAAAATGGGAGGAGACTGAAAGAAGATAGAAACTGGGGCAAGAGAAAGGGGTAGAGAAATTAATTGGAAAAAGAGTATGAAAAAGTGCAACCTGAAAAAGGAGATGGAGAAAGTGGAGAAAGGAGCAGAATACAGTGGACCAGAGAAGAAAACAAATAATACTTTCAGAACAGTAAATGTTCCCATATAAATAAGATGTAATTAGAGAGGATTACTTCTCCCCAGGTTGAATCAATATAAAGATATGCCTACCCCAGTAAAAGTCCATCAGCAGCAAATAGATATCTCAGACTAAATCATCATAAATGCTTCTCTTATGCTACAGGAGAGGCACTGCCTCTCCTGGAAACAAAACAGTCAAAGCAGTCTCTGAGACTTCAGAACATGCTTCAGCCTCGTATTTTTAAGGATCCAGGAAGGAAGGAAAGAATAAAATTAATGCCCCCTCTGCCCTCAGCAGGAACCAACAGACAGTTTTTCTTCTAGGGGCTTAGTTTCCTTCTAGCTCTTACACCCAGCTGGCACCACAGTGGCAGTAGGATGAATACAGTTGATTGAACCCATTGCTATTCTGTGTCAGAGATGGTTTAAGGTCCTGCAATCATTTAACTCAGTTAGGGGGTGAATTACACCAGGGTGGGATTCCTTGATAGCTTCAGTAGTTTTAGTAAGAACCTCTCTTCCCCTATGACAGATGTGATTTCTGTTCTTTCTTCTTGTGAGCAAACCTTCACCATCTTCTTACCCCTCCCCTTTATAGTCCTGGTCAGAAGTTAAAAGAAGTTTAATTGAAGTTAAAACCTCCCTCCTGGTTGCATTTCTCCAATCCTTTCATGCTCCTATCAAAAGATACAGTGTCCCAAAGCTTGTTTCTCTCTATTTAACAAATCTCATGCATATCTAACAAATCTCATTGTGCCAAACTCCCATCTCCTTTTCCGGTTGCCATTATGCCCTTTTGCTCTTCTTCCCTTTGAACTTTGTTGCCAGGTATGGGAAACAAGTCATGACAGCTTGGAGCCCAAATCTTGGCAGATCTGTCTTCTTCCCTGTGGTGCCCAACTCTGGGGCTTGAGGCAGAGCACACCACTGCAGCAGAAGCCAAGCAACATCCTCCATTCTTAATTATCTGTTTAGTACTACCCAATACCAAGAAGTAGAGCAGTGATGGCAACTCACTTCTTAGTTCAGAGTATCCCAGAACAATTCTTTTTCAGGCCACATAATTACATGGTGTTTTCCTTTTTCTGAGTTCATTCTCTTCACCCCAGAACTGCAGTAGCAGCTTGAGACACACATGAGCTAAGCACCACATCATTTCCCAGTAAAAAATAATTCCTCAGCTCTATTATACTCTTTCATACTGCATCATTGTACTCCAGAAATCCACCTTACTGACTGTCTCTTCACAGATATCACCCAGCAGAGTACATCCTATAGAAAAAATGTCAGTCTGTCATTTCAGTCTAGTTGAGGAATCAATTAAAATTTGGATGACAGCTGCAAGTAGCAAAGAGCACTACTCAAAACTCAACCTGCAAACAAGGCTGAGCTGGAGCATGTCCTATGAGTGATATGGTTTATCTTGGCCCTGGTGTAGCAAATGTAAGATGCATAAACATATTGGAGAGAAATAAAGCCTTTAGTTCCAAATGTTACTGTCAAGAAACATGGCAACACAGTGAGGCCACAAAGAAGGTGATTATTTCAGGATTGAGACTCAATGAGCTACTGCTTTCTTGCTGACTCCCCCAAGCCAGTTAAAACCGCCAAGCAGAAATGCCTACCTGCTCAAACACCCTGGCCATCAGACCCACCTCTATTATTTGCTGGATCTAGTTGCAGACTGACAATTTCTCAGCCAAGTTTTCCATCACCATCTGTATAATTATTCAGGCTACCAGGTACATGTGGCATAGATATACCTAGTCTTGTAATTATTATAACAATTAAACATATTCTCTTCACTATTCCTATTTATTTTTTTCTGCAAAGGGATTGACATATAGAACTTTTTGAAATTTAAATTTACAATCAGTTTAGATTTAGGTGCTTTAAGGTGAAAATTTTTAAGTATAATGAAGATTCTGTTCTCTCATCTGTCTACAACTACAGCTATGAGGAGTGTTTACTCATGAAGAGGAATCCGCATGCATCCTGGAACACACAATGACAATAGAAATGAAATTAAATACATCTCAAAATAGGTCATTGAGGAAGCAGCCATTATTTATTTTAAACAATCAAACAGACAAACACCCCTGTCCCATCAAAGGCAAGTCAACAACAGCCACACCAAAAATCAAAATACAACTAAAAAAAACCAAAATTCTAAAAAGAGTGTAGATCCTAAATAGAATTCTTTGTTTTGCTGCCAGTTCAGAGTAGCAGGGTGGAAATAACCAGTGCATCCAGCTTGCTGCAGCCTACAACACTAGACCCATTTTCTAGGTGAGGACACTGAAAAATACATCAGATTTATAGTGCTTTGGAAGCACACACAGGAGACTTTTCATTACCCAGGCCCCAAAGGAGATATAATTGGTTTCAGAATTTATGTGCAATAAATCCTTTTGCTTGGTTATTTGTTAATAAGTTCTGTGGATACTTTGCAGTACCTTTAGTGCCTCCTCTGTGTGTTGTCGCAATGGAAGTCCAAGTTTTGTGTGTTGGACTGTTAGGGCACCAGTAATCCTGCAAACTTAAAAGGGTATGAAAAGGGTAATATCTCATGCTGAGACCAGAAGATAGTGGTCAGAGGAGGTCAGAAGTCCTGCATCTCTGCACCTTGATGCTGTGCCATGGTCTGTACAAACAGAGAGGCAAAGGAGAAAGTGTTTCTTATTTTTGGAAGGCATGTGAGTAGGCAGTCTTAGAAACATCCAGGTGTAGGAGGAATGGCTTGTTTTTCTGATTTGCTAGTATTTCTACTGACTAGCAAAGTAGATTTGCAAAGCAAGTCACATTTTTGCACCCCTATATCTGTTCTATCATTCGGTCTCCATGAATTTCTCCAAGTCCATCTTATGAGTAGTAGCTCTCCATGGACTGTTGCAAGGTGAGTCCATCCCAAAGGCAACAGTGGGTACCTTAAGTGTCTTGAAACCTTGGTGTTTCCCAGACTCTGTTAGTGTGTCCAAGCACACCTGTCCCCTCCTGAAGACATTCTGAACCCCAGGAGAACAAACAGTGATGTTCACAAGTCACTGAGACCCCAGGTGGGGTGAAGAGCACACAGGTCATTTTCTGGCAGCTCTTTCTGTAAGGCTTAGACAGAGCCATTATCACAGAACAAAACCATAGCAATCACAGGTAATTTCCAGGTTAAGAATGCTATGGCTCGTCATCATCATTACATCAGCAGGGATTCCCCTTGGGGAACAGACGTGAGCAGAACACAATCAGATTACAGGGAAATCCTTTACCAAATGAGAATTTAGTTTAGGGTTGGTTTAAAAAAAAAAAAAGTGCAATGAATTTTAAGGTTACATTCAAGAATGTTTGCCTGAAAGCTGATTACACAGAGGTTTTGATTATTATCTGTTACCAAATCACTTCATTTTTGTAACCTTTTATGCCTATAGCATGCGCTTGTCATATTTAGGCTAGAGGATCACTTATATTTTATAAGAAGATATGACAGGGCAGGCAAGAACTGGATTTTTATGGTGAGTTACAGTCTTAAAACACTGGAAAAATAAATGGGTGATATAACCCTACCACTGCACATCTATCACTGCCACCCAGCCTAGGAAAAGGATCTCACTGCCCTGACATTGTTCCGTGCAGCCCTCTTTCTCCAAAAAGCATCATGTGCAACAGGAACTATGCTCACTGATAATGCAGAAAGAATTTGACTTTCCAGAATCTAATTTATGGCTGCCAGTAGTGCTCTTTCAGTAGTGAATCTTCTGTTTCACTTATTTTGGAATGGGAAAAAAATCTCCAGCTTCCTGTTCTGCTGGGTACATCTGTGAAAGAGGAAAGAAGGGAAGGGAAATTCAGGGAAGGGAAGTTCAAGGAAATTCAGTGAAAAAAGGTTCAGGGAAGTTCAGGGAAGNTTAGCAGAAATTTCATCTTTGCAGAAGGTATTTTGCAGAAATAATCTCTCCAAATAAGACATGATTTTGTTATTATGAAGGACATGCCCTCTCTCATTGCCCAGCTGTGTGGAGTCCCTTAGTCTCCTTTGCTGCCCATTCCTTTTTAGAAGTGACATATGGCAGCAGTTGCAGTATCAAATTCTGCTTTTTCTTTGGTCCTAAAGACATATATTTTGAATTTGTTTCCCATATATAGCTCAAATGGCTGAAATGTCATCTGTCATTCAGTGTGAATTGGGCTGGAAAGACAGCCTTCAATCACACCAGTGCCAATGGTAAAGGAAGGAGGAAGTGCACAGGGGTCCCATTACACGACTCTCATACCATTGCTCGTAGTTTGGAGGTGAACTGGAGATGAGACAGAAAGGCCCTGACAGGATCTATCTTCAGCCCAGAGAGTAGACAGTCTCAGTGACCTGTTTCTGAGCTGGTAACAAGAGAGCCTTGTCATAAATATGAGCATTAGCAATGGCTGAGGCTCACAGGGGCCTGAGGCAGAGCCAGTGACCATGTTGTTCAGCTGTACCAGCTGACTTCTTCAAATGGAACCTAAGCCACCTCCAAGTGAAAGAGGGCACAGGAAGAAGATAAAATGAATCTTGCTTAAGCAAAGAAGTAGAATGTTAAGAAAACAAACCTTGAAGGTTTAGTCAAATGCAAAGGAGAGGGGTTTTCTCTGGAAAGTTGTCAAATTCTGATCCTCTTTCACATCTACAGCAGCAAAGGAATTGCCAGGTGCTCTGACCTGTGCCCTCCAGTACCTGGACCAAGCAGATCTGCAGGAAGGTGAAGCTTAATCCTCTGTCTAATGAGCTGAAACAGCAGAGTGCTCCACTTCCTTCAGCCATAATCCAATTTCCACATACGGAATAATCCACTTCACCTTCAGACAATAACTTTATCCATCAAGGGTGAAAGAATGAAACAGATTAACACTTTACTGAATGAAACAACATATTACTCCCTAAAAAAGCCCTTGTCCACATTGTGGCTCTAGCTGCTGGCTGCTAACAGAGAATGAGTCCTTGTCACTGTTCCTGTCCTTTAATTCCTGCTCCACTGTGATGTCACTGTCACCTGTTTCCCAGACTCCCTTTTAGTCTTATTGTCAGGAAAAAAGCTTGATCACAAACCGCTAAAGTAGATTCTGGCTTCTCACTCAACAGAGCTCAGGATGTCACTTTACCTAGTTTTGCTCAAGACAACAGGCAGAACTTTGTTTACATATTGGCTAAGAAGCTCAGAAACCCCCCCGGAAGTCTGAGGTTAATGATGGAGTGAGTCAGTGCTCACAACTAACAAGATTATTTTATCCACCTGCCATTCTCAAGGTGCAGCCAATGAGAAGACCAGATTGCTGTGTGTTCTATAGTTTATCTACTACTATAGTATAGAATTTGTACTGGGCATCAGAGATTAATTAGAATAAAACAGAGGCACTCCTACCCTCCTTTTGCAGAACAGGCTATGTCACTAGGGTGTGGGGAGTGATCCAGGACCTTCCCCTTCACAGAGTGACAATGGTTTGCAGCTTCAAAGAACTGTCTCTGTGGGAACCAGGGCTTGTCTCTGACTGCCCTGGAGGCTCAGGGACCTGGGCAGGGGGCTCAGAGACCCTGGAACAGAGCCCAAAATACCTGTGGTTTGGATTTTAGCCCATGGGAATGATTGCCAACCTTAAAAGAAGATTTATAGGTCACAAGAGTTTAAATAGAGTAATAATGAGTTTGTCACAGGGTGTAAAAGTAGATTTTGGGTTTTAGTACATAAAGGTGGGTGATGCCAAGATGGAGTGACCTCGTGGCTTTTTGGGTTTCTTCCTTCTTCTTCACCTTCTCCATTTCTGTTGTGATGGTAACACAGGTAATCCGTTTAGAGTAGAGACCGACTGACTGTCTAACAGGTGATAGGTATTGGAAAGTAATTGTAAATAATGTAAACGTAGTTTTTATTATAAAAGATAAACACCACCTCTTAGGCGGAGAGTTTGCCTTCAGCTGTCCTGCCAGAAACACCTCGGCAGGTCAGAGAAAGAATGTTATAGATAAGAAAAAATAAACAGCCTTGGAAGCAAGACCTGAAGAGTTTCAGCTCCTTGTTTCATCGTGGCTGGGGAAAAAGGACTTTATTAGCTCAAGAAAATTTCTGCAAAAGCAGCAAACCTGACATGTCTCCAAAAGGCTTTGCTACAATTGCTACAGCAATTAAGACAAGGGGCTGTACCAAAGTTTTGTTCTTGGAAACAAACATGGGGTGTCCAGGAGAACTAGATCTAGGCTAGCTCAGGCATTGTTTCTAGTTATCTAGATGTATACCATAGTTTTAAAATCCATACAATACTTCTCCTCTGTGTATAACAACACGAGTGCAAGAAACAGGTCACTGAATTTTGATCAAAAGAGAGAATAAAACACATTAAACTTGGTTTGGGGAGCTTTGGCATGAAAGTCTGTCACACAGTTGTTCAGATTCTTGCACCAAGTCTCAGCTGTTGATCAGAAATTCACTGTGTTATTTTAAAACAGTTAATCTATGTCCTTTGAAGGAAGGGAATGACTCATAAGCTTAGTCTGGGCTTAGTCAACTCTTATACTGTTGCTACCTAGTATGATATTTTTTAATATTGAAACAACCCTTAAGTTCTAGACAGGATGGCTGGAGATAGACTAAATCATGAACAGATATACAGAGATATGAGCTGCACATATGAACACATACTGGCACTTTTCTTCCATAATGCTCATTACTTCAGTATCAAAGCATGCATTTGCTTAGCAGCAATTCAAAGACCTGGAAGATCTTTGAAGGAAGCAGGGAAGAGGAGATTTAAGTGACTCTATTGCTGGAGGACATGGAGAGAGCTGGTAACAGTCACCTACTTCTCACAGGAAGGAGCATTAGGAGCATCATCTTAATAATGAATCTAATATAGTTTGCATTTTATATGAGTAAAATTACACTGCAGCTGGAGTAACTTAACCCTGCCCTGATCTGGTGTTGGTGTATATGAGCAATGTGGATCCCAACTTAAATAACAAGTGAGAGACTTCCTCCTCACTCTGAGCACCTTTTCCCTGTCACATAGGAACCTGGTCCACACAGAGTCAGCTGGTCCCAAAGCAGCCCTGGAGGAAAGCCTGGCAAGAGTTGCAACTGAAGATTAGATTTAATTGAACGACATTTTGATTCGTAAAGATCACACAGATGGAGAAGCCTGATTTAAAAGAAAGCTAAAGGTCATGCACTACTTAGGCAGGAGTGGAATTTGTCCATCCTGCTAACTCTAAAAATAAACTTTTAAGAATGTAATAAAATTTGACTTAGGACTAGAGGCATTTTGTATATTTTTAAATGCTTATGTATGAGCTGTGTGGGACACATGTGCCTAATGAAGGGAACAGGGAATTTGCACAATGATTAAAAACATGGGCATGAACACTCTAAGTCTGCAAGGTGGAAACACATTGCTGTCCCAAGTTCACCTATAAACCAAGGCAATGATTTCACTGCCCCTGATTTGAGACATCTTGGCACCAGATCAGCAACAATGTCTGTAACCTTTGAGCAGTGGGTGCATATGATCCAATCACTGAGACTGGGAAGGGTTATAGGATCTCATCCATTGACTTCAGAGAGCTTAGGAAAAACCCTTTTCAGCTCGTGTATGATTTTTTTTTTTCCTAATTAAATTCCATGATAGATAAGATTTGGCATAATGAGAAAACTCAGTCTTACACCCCCAAAGGACAATATATGACCCCACACGTACATCAGTTTCAATTAATGTTACCAGGAAAGGCAAGCCCTTCTGAAAAACTGGCTCAGGAGTACTGATTCCTCTATAAAGGGTAATGATCATGAAAGAACTCAGAACCCACAAAATTAAAACAGCTCTTTTTCTAAGAGAAATATTTACAAAGATTCTGTAGCTTTTAAGCCATGCATGTGTTGAGTGATAGCATGGATATCTCTATTTCTCATCATTTCTGATCTTGCTTCCCTCCTTCTGAGCCCCAAGATTATTACCAAAGGCACCAGTGACTCAAAATTAGGTGGACAGTTGCCTGAGCCACCAGTGCAGGTGACAGATAAGTGCCACCTACCTCCTTGTAGGTCCTATAGGGATGAAAAAGTAGGAGAGCTTAAAACAATTCTGGCTGTCATTATAAACTATGAAGCAGTCATCACATGCAGTACAATCCTCCCTTGAAGGTTATCAATCCAATGTGATATTTTGAGAAGACCAGCTGCTACAGAGAAACATTAGATATATTATATCATCAGAACAGACTTCCACCCTAAGGGAGGCATATTGTTACGAGTTATTTGAGGAAAGAATAGCTTAATGCAAAAATAAATACTCTAAGACCTTTTAATATACAAGCATGAAATGAGGCTTCATCCTACAATACTCCAAGTAAAGACCAAACCATTTTCATTCCCTGTGCCCTCCAGTGAGAGCTCAGGGCCTCAATTCCCTTGAGGAGCTTTGTGTGCGCACAGAGGAAGGTTGCCAGTGTGAGGATGGACATGTGTTCAAAACTGAATTTTGTTTCTCTGAAGCAGAACTTTTCCTACACAAGCAGGATTCACCCTGATCATGCTTTGAAACCCAGAAAGCAAATGCCAGTGAGATAAACTGGGAAGTGCTGTCTTTCAGTGGGACTCACACATCACTGTAGGAAGAAGGGTGATATTTTGAGTGGCATAAAGCTGCCTACAGACCTCAAATATACTTCTTTTTCATTGCATTATAATTTGTCTAGAACTGTTCAGTTCAAGGAGTCACTTCACCATGCATGAGGACAGGGTGAAATAAATCAGGCTGCTTCAGGAGCAGGTCTGATGTGAAACTAGGCTTGAGATCTGGGCAACAGAAAAGATGGCTTCTGGAAGCAATTGAAAACACTTAGAAACTACCCAAAGAAGAAAATTCACACTGGTGAGTGAGGGTTTGCTGCATAACAACCTTATTGCAGGTTTTTCTGTGCAGAGCCCAGGCATTCAGTAAAATGCAGATATAGATGAAAACATCTGGCATGTGAGAAGAAACCTGCAGTAATCCAAGGCAGGGGGCTCAGCCCAGAGGGTCTTCTCTATGTCCTTGTGACTCTGAACACACAAAGCTCCCTTTCACTGCATGTGATGTTTGCAGACAAGGACATCAGTCTAGTGGCAAGCGAGAGATTGGAAGGCTTCCATATTCAGAAATCATGGTTTTAATCCTGGCAGGGGCCAAACACAGTAAAAGCAAGCCCAAAGAAATTATAGCCAAAAGGAAATTCTGATCATTTTTGGGCTATATCTATCAGTACCTCAGGGTCATAATCCAGACCCGTGTTATATGTAACAACTCTATAGCCATCTTCCAAATAATTAACAGACAGGATTTATGTGTTTTGCTGGTTTATGGAGACTTGCATCTCATGATAAGCATTTGGTAAGCTCTTAGACTTCTAACTAGCAAATTCAGAACTGAAAATTCCTTTTATGATCAAGTTGTTTTAGGATCTATATCTGTCTGTTTTTAATACAATTGATTCAGTTTGGATTTTGCTCTCAGTGAGACTTTGAGTGCCAGAATCAGGAGAGAGTCTAAGGAATTCAGAGGCTGAACTCCTCAGCCTGTTGTTCTGCTAACAGTGTCCCTACAAACACACAAAAGGAATGTAGAATGGAAAAGTAAGATGCATTCCTGTCTTCACCGCTCATTAGTGCTGCTTTGGGGTGAGAATAACACCTCACTTGTGCTATGCCAGAGCAAGGTGTGAAGCAATTACCAGAAGAAAGATCTTCTTGTAAAATAGGGCCATCCCATCTCCTTGCTAACAGCTCCCTGAAAATCTCATCTCCTGTTCTCATTGCTTGGGAGCATGTCCTGCATAAAAACACACCAACTGGCAACCTATTCATTTGGGACTGGCCACTCAATCCCCTTTTCCTTCTATTTTCCCACCTTTGTTCCTCTCTAAACCATTTATATCCTTCCCTTTCCCTGTCTTTGGTTTCTTCCCCAGCCTGTCCCATACCAGGTCTTGTGGAATCCCCAGCTGTTCTTCCCCCACATCCAACCATGTGTCCCACACCCAGGCAGGGCTGCCTCTCCCAGCTGAGAGGGGGGGCTGGGGAGCTGCTTCCCCTGGGAATGGTGTTACCTCCCACCCATGAAGCTGAGGCTCTCCTGAAACAGCCCCAGCCCAGTTTAGAGTCATGTGTCTCCGACTGAGATATTATGGTTCCATGGTTTGTCCTTCTGCCTCTGTGTGTAGATGAGCCTTTAATCACATAACCTAATACAGTTCTTCCAAAACACATCACATCAGATGAAAGAAGATCCCAAGGACAAACCCTCTGGCTCTGCATCTGTGTCTTGCAGCTTTTCTGTATAGTTTTGAATAAAACACTTTCACAGTCTGTACCATGGGACAGAACACACGGGATGAAGTGGAGCAGGGTGATGATGTTAGGCACTTTTTTAATGGCTGTGAGATACTGCCAAAGACTTGACTGGGAAAAGGTTTAAAGAAGGAAATGCAGAGGACTGTGGTTCATCCAGAAACAAAAAAAAAATAAGAGAGAAACATGACTGTTCTGAGAGAAGGATACCTTGTGGGCACTTGGGACATCCATATTCATTTAATAAGCCCTGGAAAATCTTGGCTGTATGTAAGTGATCTGAACTCTCTGCATCATGGAATAAGCCTCTATGGGGACTTGGGACAGGAGAAAACCAGATCTCTGGACCTGTGCTATCTTATGCTACCACACATCCTTTATCCCTTACTGCACAACTTCCAGTACCAGCTTTGCTGCCCTAGAGTGCTATGATTTGTCCATCTTCTTCATCTGGGGCATTAAGTGCAGGTATTGATGCTTGTTTCATCTTCTCCCTTGAGGCCAAGGTAAAGCACTACTGCACTTGCTGAATTCATCACTCTGTGTGAACTACATTTATATGACAGCAAATCTATATAACTTTCCCGCGTCCATTTACTCTGTTGTTCAGCTGTCAAGAAAAGGCAGCCCATCAGGTCCTTGCCAAAGGGCACAGTAGCTGCCTCTTTCTCTTGGCTCAGTAGGATCATTTGCCCTACATGAAGCCAGACACCAGAGCAGAAGCCTCCTTGGGACTTTTCCTCAAAGATACAAAAAAAAAAATCCAACAAAAAAACCAACCCACCAAAAAAAACCCCACCAAAAAAACCAAAGCCACAGATCTCTATTCTAATAAATGATTGGGGTTTTTTCCTCTCAGTAGTTCCAGTAGTTATCTTTAACTTTTGACAATGAGTCTGGTTCCCCTTTATATTTCCTGTTTTCCATAAGCCATTAACATGCATAAGCCAGGAAAATCAAAGGAATGGAAGAGGAAGATAAGTCCCAAGAACAGGTACCAATGTGAGAGAGGGAAATACTTGGTCTGTCTGTGCCTTGTTATCAGTCATGAGATGATGACAAAACATCACTGTGAAAACAGGCTTTGAGTCCAATGTAGTCTTTATAGGGTGATGGAGTTGCCTCAGAATAGAAATATAAGATTGCCTGATAGGTCTAGATTGAAAAGAGGTCTGGTGGATCTCATACTAGACACTGAAGACACTTCTGTTCCTAGGGGATTCACAATTCCCTAGAAGATTTTCTAATTTCTCTAGTGGTTGGTCTCTTTGGTCTTTCCATACCATGACAGAGACTTCAGAAGGATATGGTTTAGTGTTTTAAATTGAGTACAACCAAAAGACAATAAAGATGATGCAGTTTGTAGAACTGAGTTTTGTTAGAAAATGCTGATTTGAAATATCCATGGGAATGTATTCATTGGAGCAATCTTCCATTAAACTCTAAACTTGCATGGCACCTTTGAGTTAGGAAGCCATAGGAGATCCAAGGCTCTCCACTCTACTATTAGATATTTGAGTCTGTAATCAAATATCAGATCTCAAGTAGTCCCAAATCCTTAAAAACTTGATCTTGGATTTTGGTACCACTCCCAGTTCTATCCTAAAAGTTTGGAAATTCCCCAGGCTGACAGGGGATTTTCAGACCGTCTGTGTTATCTGAGATGGATGGAGGAATCTGGACACTAAGAGACAATATTCCAATGGGAAAGATCAGCAGCCAAACTCAATCACGCTGAACTTGATTAACCTGACCATTACTCTAAAATTGACATTTTTTATGAGGCATAAAATCGTTGGACTCTACATTGCTAAATCTATCTTTTGCATGGATTGGAGTTATTTGAAACAGTTAATTTTAATTAGGATTCAGTAAGCATATCTTCACAATTTTTCTAGTACCACTTTAAGGGAGAAGATGCTGGCAGGACAGTAGATGTTTGGTTGTAGAGTGAAAACCAACAGATGTGACCCATCAGGCTGCTGATCCCTTTTTCTGCTCCTTATTATTTTGCCCATGTCTCGCAGCTCAACAAAGAAATCCCATATGGATGGCATGAGGCAGAATTTTACTAGTGGCCAAATCTCTTCTTATGCAGTGAAGAAGACTCAGAAAGAGCTTTTAAAAGTCATTTTTTCAGTGCAAGTTTAATATCTAAACATCCTGAAAATTTGTTCTAAGCTAGTGTGAAGAATAGCCTTAGCCAACCCAAGTGTTAACTTTGGCTTGCTGCAGCACACAAGGGAATAGTTGTAGGCTCCAGTTTTAAACAAAACAATATAGGAGTCCCCAAACCTCAGCTCTGCTCACAGTGTCTTCTTTACTCCTGGGTTTCTTGTTCTGCCCATTTTCATGATTAATTTTCTCCACTCACCTCACAGCAGCAACACTGTCAGTGGTTGAGAGGAAGCACATTTTCACAAAGGCTACACAACACTGAAGGAAGACATCCCTTGACATCTGAGACCAAACAAGAGTCTGGCTGAATGGGTTGGGACAGTCAGACCCTTCCCTAAAGCCCTTATGATTAATCAAAAAATGTTAGAAGTATGCAAGCATGGTTTTTGTTTTTGTTGCTGCAGTTTTTGTTTGGTTGGTTTTTGTGGTTTTGGTTCTTTGTACTTCATCCTGGATTCGCCATTATGGTGACCCATGAGCAATGCAGAACCACCATGCTAGGACACTCCATCCTTGCCTTCTTCCAACCCCTCCTTGTAACTGTTTCATGGCAAAAACTCATCTCCACACCCACACAAAGCACAAGGGATGTGAGAGAGTCCCAGTACCCCAGGCAGAGGCATGAGCACCTGCTAGGGCTGTCCAAAAGGAGTTTTGGCTCCACAGAGTGGCACTCCCACTGTGGGCAGCAGCTCTCTGGGTCTCCTCATTGACTGAGGAGGGTCTCTGCATGGGGGTGCATGGGAACATCTTTGGATTGTGCAAGGCTTGTTAAGGGGTGGTGAGGGGGGCAACCAAGGGCTGAGAAAGGAAAGCATTAGCAAGGATTAGGGAGGAACAGGCATTGGAAAATAGAGGGAGAAGAGGCTAAAGTGGCTGGTCAAGTGTAAACAGGTTGCCTGGCCATGCTCTCTGCCTCATGAATGTTATCTGTCATGTCCTCTCAATAAACAACATTCCAAAGCTCATTTAAATCCCCTTTTCCTGTGTGAGAGACTCTGCCTGTATATGGGAACAGCTCCAAGTGAAGCAACTGGAATGGGACCAGGAGATATGGGATCCCTGTGTTGGTTGTGCAGTGGTCAGAGTCTGGTCACCAGTGAAGCTGGAGCTGGACCAGCCAGGGAGTAGGTGACATGGCCTGGGAGCAAGAGGCAAGCAAGCCTCTGAGGTCAAGACCAAAGGGGTCTGGAGAGACCAGGGGAGTCACAGAGAGCTTTCTGAGTGAGCAGGTTGGTCTGTAATAACAACAGAACTGGGGCTGTGATCCCAAGGACTGGCATCTCCAAGTGACATCATTGGTGCTTACTGTGCTCATGTGTGTTCTCTGTGTGTCTGTAACCTGAGTATCCAGGATTTATGTACTGTAAATATGTGGGGTGTAGGTGTGCCCTTTGTGTGTGTGTGTGCCTGCAGGGAATGTGCTCAGCCTGGGTGCTGCTGGAATCTGGGGCACAGAGCTGTGCCAGACTCTCCTCCCTCTGATTGCTGGATCCAGCCTCCCCTAACAGCAGCCACTTCCACTGCCATGACACCTCCAGGTACAGATGGGAAATGATTTCCCTTTTTGCCTGCCCAACATCATTGCCTCAGCAGAAATGGCCAAGGAAAGAAGGAAAGGGAGAGCACAGCTATAAACCCCAGGATGTGGTAGCAGCTGTATCCATCAGTCATGAGTCTGTCTGATCTGTGGATTCCATAGCCCTTCCTCCCTTCCTATCTCCTCCATTTGTATCCCACAAAGGGAAAATATGTAATTACTCCTCCAATCCAGCCAACGCTTTGCTGCCTCCCTCCTTCCTGCCTTCTTAAACCTAATCTGTGATCAAATCCACCCACCAAAGTCAAATGTCTTTCCAGGGATGAACTTTCACACAATCTTGGGAGCAATTTTCTAGTTTTGTGGTTGGTGAGAATAAAAAATTAATGTGTTTTTTTTTCCCATGTAGAAGCATCAGTCATGCATTGTGTATACACTAAATTCACAGGGTCATAGAAATTAGAGACTGCAGAGCCCAGGGGAGAGAACTGCTCCAGCTAAGGATCTGTGCAAAATTATTCTCTGCACTGCATTAAGGCGAGGAAGGTCTTTGAGTATTCTTGAACTGTCATGTTGTCCTTATTTTCTTGTCACCTTCTTCCTGAAACACAGGTGTGGGCATTGTCTTTCCCAGAGGAAGTAACTTATTAATTTTAATGAGCAAGGAAGATGTGTGCTGTTGAGGAACAAGTTCAAATTAAAATGTTATTATTATGTAATCAAATATGAGCCTCTCACAGTGACATTTAAAGAGCCATGTCTTTATTTTTAGTTAAAACCTGCACCGAGCTGGCTTATGATCCATCAACATCCCTGTCTGAGGATCTGACCCAGATTAGATTTATTTGATTCTATTCTCAGGCTATTATATACTCTCCCATTATGGATCGAGTCTTAATGCCAATCAAATGGTATTGGAAAATCTCCAAATGGTTTCAGCTGAGTGGGAATGGCCCTGTTCAGACCATGTGCTTAAGGTCAGTGTCTGCTCTCAGGTATAAATCCAGCAGAATGTCACTGAAATCAATTGAGATATAGCTGATTTATAGAAATGACATTGGCAGTAGCAATTGACTGTCTCCAAGAACCTGTCTGTGGTCTCAACTCAGCCCTGAGCTCTCAGGATCCTCACACAGGTGCTGAAGTCAATGCACTAGAGGACCTGCTGTCTAGTTATCTTCTGACTGTCGTTTGAGCTCTTTTGGTTTAATTTTCTGAAAAAACAGACATTGGGTTCACTGATTCTGGGGTGGAACATCATGATATGATTGAAAAATGTCAGATTTGCTGTAAGTTCATTGTCATATGTTCACTTATTCCTGTGCAAGTGGGAGCAACAGGATGAAAGTGTCACCCTTTCCTCTGCCACCTCAGCTGAGGGGCAGCCAAAATACTCCTGAATTTCTGTGTGGAAACCAGGACTTGCCCTGTGCTATGCTGCTCCCACCATCCCACATCCTCATTCAGCCCCTGCAGAGATCCTGGAGATGGCCTCAGAAACTCCCCCTCTTGCATGATGCTCCTTCAGACTTCCCAGTGTGGGGTGTGACTTTGCTGCTCACCTTGTTGACATCTTGAATTCACCCCCTGCTTTGTGGATTTAAAAGTTCAGCAAAAGAGCAGCACCATACGAAGATTTAGAGGGTTCCTAAGATCCTGCTGCAACAAATCTTTTGCTCCCACTCCAAGTGGAGGTCTGGACATGAGAAGAAATGCACAAGGAGGAAGAAAAAACCATTTTCATTAGCAGTGACTTGCTGATGATGTGGTTTCTCTGTTAAAACCTGTGACCTGAATTATCACTGCCTGTGCTGCTGGAGAGTTTATTGGAAAATGGATAACTTTGCAGGAAAAAGAAATCGGGCTGGTGGACATGGCACTTTTTTAAATAAAAGGAAATAAACCCACTTCCTTATACTGCATATAAGCAAAGAGGACATGAACAGAATACTCTTGATGAATCAGGCTGCAGAGTTCATCTAGTCCATGTGAATCACAGGCCAGGGGTGTTCCAAACAACCTTCATGCCCCCTGCAGCTAAAGCCCCCTAAAATGCATTCTACAACCTGTAGTTATTTAGATGCTGCTTGACCTTCCAGTAAGCTGAAAAAACTCCCAACCTACACTCAAAGGAATGTCATTGCTGAGGGCTGTCCTCGCACCATCTCCCATTTTGTATGAACGTCATCCCAGCGGAGTTCTGCAGCCAGCAGAGGCTTAAGGCTTCTGGCAGCTGGGAGCCCCCATGCAGACAATGTTCCCAAGTCACTGCCAAAATACCAGGGGTGGAGGAACTTCTTGGGCAACTGTGAGCATGATAGGTGTATCCTGCCCCACCTCTGGATGAATGCATTGCAAGGAGGACAGTGAACAGGCTCGGATATACAATCCTTTGGTGAACTGAAGTACTTGCGTAAGACTTGTGTAAGCTCCTGGACAAACTCAAACACAAAAACAAGACAACACAGAGTGGCCAACAAGGCCAAGTGCAAGGTCCTGCACATGACTCAAGGCAATCCCAAGCACAAACACAGGCTGGGAGAAGCATGGATTGAGAGCAGCCCTGAGGAGAAGGGCTTGGGTGTGTTGATTGTTGGAAAGCTTGACGTGACCTGGCAACGTGGTCTGGCAGCCCAGGAAATCCACTGTGCCCTGATCTGCTTCCCAAGCAGTGTGGGCAACATGTTGAGGGGGATGATTTCCTCCTTCTACTCTGCTCTGGTGAGACCTCACCTGCAGTGCTGCATCCAGCTCTGGGGTCTCCAACAGAAGAAGGGTGTGGACTTCTTGGAGCGAGTCCTGGGAGTGAAGATCAGGGGCTGGTGCACCTCTGCTATGGATAAAGGCTGATATAGTTGGGGCTGCTCAGCCTGGATATAAGAAGGCTCTCAAGAGACCTTAAAACACCCACCAGTAACAAAAGGAGGCCTACAAGAGAGCTGGAGAGGGACTTTTCCATGGATAGATAGAGATAGGACAAGTTGCAATGTCTTTAAACTAAAGGAGAGCAAGTTAAATTACACATTATGAAGAAATTCTACGCTATGAGGGTAGTAAGGCACTAGAACAAATTGCCTAGAGAAGTTGTGGATGCCCCATCTCTGGAACCTCTGCCATCTTCAGAATAATTATTATTGATGCCAATACTTCTATTCATATTCATTCTTTTCAATGTTGTGGTGGGTTGACCTTGGCTGAACACCAGGTGCCCATCAAGCCACTCTACCATCCCCCCTTCTCAGAAGAGGGAAAATAAGATGGAAAAAAACCATAAATTGACATAAGGTAATTTACTAAAACAAAAGCAAAAGTTTACATTCATTGAAGCAGAGAAAAAAAACTTTGTATTCTCTACTTCCCACCAACAAGTGATGTTCAACTACCTCCCAGGAAGCTAGACTTCAGCACGTGTTTTTCCTGGCAGTTTTTCCAGACATCAAATATCGTAAACAAAAGCACTCCTTTTGTCCTCCTTTTCTTAGCTTTTATATCAGAGCTGGTGTTTCACGGTATGGAATATCCCTTTGGTTAATTTGGGTCAGATGGCCTGCCTGTGTCCCTTCCTGGGATCTTGCCCAGTCCCAGCCCCTTGGTGGGGGAGTTCTGGAGAGACAGTGCTGATGCTGTGCCAGCTCTGCTCTGCACAAGTCAAACACTGCTGTGTTACCAACACCTTCCCAGCTCTCAATGACCAGCAGAGCACTGTGAGGGCTGCCACAGGAAAATGAACTCAGGCTCGGACAGACCCAATAAAAATGCTTTTCTAACTCCAGAGTTCCTGGATTAGTCAGATTCTCCTTTTTTATAACACTTCTGCAAACATGTGACTAAAGGGGAAGTCAATACCCTGCAGACACAGACAAGTTTAGGCAGTCAGAGTGGCCAACAATCTGAGTGCTTGACCTCTCCTCTGCCAGCCAGGCTGTCTTTAAGTCAGCTTGGATGAACCAGGACTTTGTACCTGTGTTTGCCCCTGGTGAGTATTTTTTGTTTCATTTTTTAAAGAATAGTGGGTGGGCTTTTGGCCACACTTGCTTGCCACATTTTGGGGCAGGCAGGAACCTCAGCCACATCTATCGTGCACACAAAATGTGGATCCCAGCCCACCTTAAGTTCTTGCTTTCCTCATAAAGAACAATTCATCCTGTCTTTATCAATATGTAAAGGCTCCTAAACAAACATCACCAGTCAGATAGGAAATACTAAAACCTGCTAAATTTTTCTACAGCAATCTCAGTTCTTGAAAATGTGCACATTACTGTAGACCTTTTCATACTTCTGGTTGGTCCTACATGGCTCAGTGTTGTGCTGTGTAGACATACCCAAGTCATATCTGAAAACCCCACGTCAAATACAGAAAGCAGGCTAATCATATTAATGGAATCTTCCAACCAGACAATCAGTCCTCCTGCAAAGCAGGATAAAGAATCCAAGAAAGCCTAGCTGTCTCATTCAGGACTGTTGCAGTTTCTTGCACTTCTCTGCATAAACACTCCTTGACTTACAAGCGTCATTTATTTGCTGAAATTAATGCAACAGCATGCAGTTACTATGGCAATGTGGGCTCCCTGACTATCTTAGGCTAAATCCATACCCACGTGTGAGCTGGTTCCTGCAGTGCCTGAAGTTTGCTGGCTCCAGGGTACAACCAGACTGGAAGCCAAATGTGTAGGAATGGCTGGGTGCTCAGGGAATGTGGATATCACTTACACAGAGACATTGGCTCTGCAGTAGCTATGGACTTTGTTTGGGTGTCTCAACTTCCCTACATGCTCCATGCATGGAGGGGACAAGCACAGATGACCTTTAATTGTTATGAAGAAAGCAATGACACAATGACATCCCAGACTTGTTGCTCATGTACTCTGCATGATTCTTTCCTTTGCCAAGCTCCTGCCTTTAGAGACAGGAGATAAGGATAGTTCTGCCTATTCTCTTGACTGCAAAAGGCAAGGCTTCAAAAGTAGGTGGAATTCATGCAGTGACAAGGTCCTCAAAGTCTCTGAAATACCTTGAATGCTGTGACATCCTCTGTTTCCAGGGCTTCAGGGCGTTTCACAGATGCACAGTTCTTTCACTGTTCTTCTGCATAAAGGGCTCCATTTGTAATTACTAGAAGCAAGTAGGGAACTTCCAAGAGCTTTAACAATTTCTCTGTGGCAGGGAAAAGGGTGCACTTAATCAAAGCTGTGGTTTGCTGTGAATTACCTGCTCAGCTGCTGATGGTGACTGGCTTTACCCTGCAGCTTCTTCGAGTTCCCTGGAGCCTTGGATCACTCTATGCTGCCATGATGATTTTTTCTTGTTCAACCTTTTCTTCAGGAATAAATCTGTGTCCAGTGGTGTCTCAGTCAGCAGGTTTATCTGCCTGGTGCAGTTCCCTATGGCACACAAAGTTGTGCTGTAGCATATTCTGAAAAAGAGCAAAGTTGCTCAGATGTGCTGTAACAAAGATGGTTTCCTGCTAGAGTGGCACAGAAATGTTTGCTCTGTTGAGAGATAAAAGAATGTCTGCAGTTTTCTGCTGACGAGAATGTGTGACTTCACAGTTGGTTGTTTGCAGAAGCACCCTTTCATTACCCAAGCACCGTGTCTACAGCTGTGTGGTGCCCAGGGAAGCAAAGAGAAGTGGGCTCATTGCAGAGTCTTCCTGGCAGATGACTTACCTGCTGCTTGGAGCACTAATCAGTGTCAGAACAATATGGACTACCAGGCTGGAAACATATTTTTTGGTAGATTTTGCAGAGTGTCTAGATGCAGAAATTTTGGCAAAATTAGGGAGAAAAAGAAAAAAAGAAAATGGGGGAAAAAAGGAAGACTTAGGGATAAAGGGAAATTATTTGCCTAAGAAGTAGGGGATCTTAAACCTCTCATTTTTTTAAGTAACTTTAAAAACTACAATTGAGATCCATGGTTGTATTTGAGCTGCTTATCCCTGGAGGGTTATATCTTTGGATGTTCTTTCAGTTCCCAATGAGTCTGAAGCTCTTCAGGTGGTCTCCAGCACCTGACACAGAGAGAGGAGGGGGCCATGAGCTGCAGAGATAGTTCTTCATGGAGACCTGTGAGGCTGACAAAATGCTCATCCATGGGTATTGTGAAGAAGAAGAGGAATGAGTGTCTCAAGCTGTTTTGAGGCCTTAAGAGGCTTCCTAGGATACAGGCTAGACAGTGTAAAAGGAATAATGTTTTAATTTATTAAAAAGCCTTCCAAGGATACACCCCGGGCAGTAAAAGAGCCCAGCCATGGCTCCACCCAAGACAGACAATGGGTCATGAGTTCTCACACTTTTATAAGTTTTGGTCCATTTACATATTGGGGTTAATTGTCCAGTTACAGGTTCAGGTTATAAAGTCCCATCCTCCCATATTGCTCTCCTCAATTCACTGTTGTTTACACTTTTGGGGCCAAAAGATGCACTGGTATCCTTGGTTCTCAGGCTGAAAAAGGATGGTTATGTCTGACTAAACTGTGAAGAGAACTTGCTAACACTTTATATGAAGTTCAGAGTTATATACTAATGTAGTACAGAATCTGGAAAATATGAAAACTAAAACTTAAGGCATCAGTTTCAAAGGTCTTTCCTGGAGACAGGAGAACCATGAGAAAGTGGAAAGACTGCAAAAAGAGAGGCTTCAACATATCAAGTTCTCTAGCAACATCAAGGCGACGACTTAAGAATAAATTTACAGATTGTTTTAACCAGTCTAAAGCAGCGCAGCTATCATGCAACAACAATCCCAGTGGGACAAGCACTGATGCATCTGAGCTTTCAGCTCTGTCACACCTCTGCATTTCAAAGAGAACTGTCTCCCATGAAACTTCCCTTTGCAGAAGACAGCACAGGCCCAGCTGGTTAACATGCCATGCTCCCTTACACAGACTTTCCTCTTATCCTTCCTTGTTTTGTTTTTCTTGCAAGGAAAGAATTTATTTTAATGACATTTAAGCTGAAGGAATCTGGCTGCTCTTATTGTGCACTGTAAATCTGCTGCCCTTCCGGCACAGCACAGCCCTTCCCTCTCCATGGCAGCTAAAGGAAAAGGAGAGGGGAATGAGATCTGGGCTACACTGAGGTGATTATTTTAAAAAGTTCATTGAGCAGACCATTTGGCAGGACAGATGTCACCTGCCATTAAAATGGGAAAGGAATTTGCTCTTTTCTCTAGCACACAGCAGTGGGTTTTGCCTCATTGAAATGTAATCCAGGCAAAAACTGAAAGGATGTACTTTAAACCTTGCAGTTTGGAAGTTACGGCTCTGTTTGACTCTTTAGGCAAACAGAGATAATAAACTGTTCCCCAAAATAAATAAGAAGCAGAAGACTGGATCTCAAAGCTAAAAAACATCCTGTGTAACCATGTAACACTTCTCCTCTTATGTCTGTATGTCCACATTGTCTCAGTGGGATGTGCACAATCACCAACACAGTGAATTGGGTAGGTGTGGCTTTTGTGTGCATTGGCCAGTTCAACCCACCCATGTCAGAGAAGAAAACAAAGAGAGGATTTGGTTATTCAAAACACTTTATAGCAATGACAGCCTGAAATTAAATGGAAATGCTCTTTTTTTTAAGGTGTCGGAACTAGACTACAGCTAGCAAACAAAGTAGTTAAAACCCAGATCCAGGCAGTTGTAAGGCTTTTCAAGGGCATGATGCTTGAGAAACAAAGGTCAGAGGAGCCCTGAGTAAGTGAAGGCTTAGGTGCTAGCAGACATTATGTAGGCCAAAAGAGGGTAAATAGTGGCTATAAGGCCAGCAGGAGCTTTTGTGGTGATCTCTGCTGAACTCCTGCATCATGTACAGCTGTGTTTCCTCAGCATTTCCCACATCAAACACATGGCTCCTGGCTGAGCATGAGTCCCTTTAGAAGGGCAGAGAGCCAGCCTAAACTCTCAGTCCTGGGTGAAGATATCAAGGGATGGATAACACCCCACTAACCTCAAGGAGATGTTAGAGGAGGAGCTTGGATTTGGCCTGCAAAACCTCTCATCCCACTGCTCTCATGTCCTAGCTAGGACACCCTCTAGGCCCAAAAATTGGCCTGGTTGCTGCCTCAGAGGGCAGATATTAGGCCTTGAGCTTGTTCAGAAGTTAAGCTGTTAGTTGCTGTCTCTTAGCTAAGAGAAAAGGCTTCACCCACATAACAAACCCCAGCCCTAAGGAGTTAATGCTCTTGGAGGAGCATGTTCCAGAGGTGACCCCTATCCCTCAGCATTGCTGAGGAGCAGCAGCCATTGGCCCCCTCTCAGAGCTGCAAGGAGCTGAGTGTTTGTGTGGGTCACTACCAGTGTCAAAGTTGGGACAAAACCTCCTTGGTGTTTACTTTGACCTTCTGGTGAAGCTTTGTTCTCCTTTTTCTGAAGAGTTTCCAGGCTTCACTGAGGTGAGACAAAGTGTTAAAACCAGCATTCAAAGATGCTTAAGCACTGAGTAAAATATGAATCAGAACCCACCCTCTGTCCCAAAGGCAGGTTTAGCTGGCAGCACACCTCCCTTATTTTTGCTGTTTATTTATTGGCCTTGTTGTGATGAACTTTCACCTTACAAATATATTTAGACTCACTTTTCAGACACGGTCTCTCATTAGATACAGTGAACCTGGAGTTGTACATAGGAAGTATAAGGCAAGTTGTAATTCCAAAATACCTTATACTTGTGTAAGGAGTCATGCAAAAAGGTTGGTTAAAGGTGAAATCAAGAGCTCCAAGGCAAAATGTGTTTGGGCTGCAGATGGGCAAGGTACTTAGAACCCTGTACTTTGTCTGCTTTCTGCTCCTTGACTTCTGACTGAGCATCTGAAGTCTCTCCTTAGACCTTTAACATGCTGTGATCTGCAAGCACAGAATCCTGCCTGTTCCATGGGAGCGCCCTGCAGGGCTACCAGTCAGCCCACATGGCTCCCAAATGCCACGAGAGATCCCCATTGATTTTCACAATAAAGCAAAATTCAAAACAGAAATAGATCATCCCTAAATCTCAGTATCAATGTTTAAATAGCATTCAATATTATAATAAAATTTGGAAAGTTTTGGGTTGCATTCTGATTTCTGAACCTTCAGGGCACATTCACTACATGTTCCTAGCAAAATTAGAAATAGTGCATATATAAATTAAAATACAATTAATACATATTTACATTATATTTAAATATTCATATATATGCATTTAAGTACATAAATGTTAACATAATTCATCAAAGCTATAAATATTACTTAGAAGTATTATTTTTTTAAATTTTAAGATTTTCCTGTGTATATAATTTTCCTGTGATAGTGTTAATTTTCTTTATAGCAGCTCATATGGTGCTGCTGTGTTTTGGATTTGAGCTGAAAGCCAATGTTTTCATTATTGTTGAGCAGAGCTTACACAGAGGCAAAGGCTTTTCTGCTCCTTACCCCAACCCACCAGTGAGGAGGCTGGGGGACAATAAAGATTTGGGAGGGGGCACAGCAGGGACAGCTGACCCTAGCTGACCCAAGGGATATTCCAGACATTTGGGGTCACACTCAGTGTATAAAGCTGTGGAAGAAAAAGGAAGAAGGTACGTTCAGAGTGGTGGAGTTTGTCTTCCCAGGCAGGGAGATGGCTCTGGACTTTCCTGGGGATGGCTGAACACCTGCGTGCCCATGGGAAATGGGGAATTAATTCCTTTGCTTGGGCATGCAGTTTTCGCTTTACCTGTTAAACTGTTTTTAACTCAACCCACGAATCTTCTCACTTTTACCCTTCCCCCTCTCTCCCTTATCCCACATGAGGGGATGAGCTGACTATCAGGGTTAAACCACAACACCCTCAAAAAAGCTATTTCCAGAAATGGGGAATTTCAGTGAAACAGCAACACTTCTGTGCACTGTGTTTGCTCAAATAGTGGCAGTGACTTTTCTCCCCTTCGGATTTTGTTAGGGATGAAGCCTTAGCACAGAAGAGTTCTAGAATTGCCACACAAATATTGCTTGTTACATACATAATTTGAATGCTGGATATTCAGAAATGACAATTCAGCTTTTTAAAACTGAGCACTAAAAAGTAAAAGCTATTTCCAAAAGTCCATGAATGACTTGCTTATGCTACAAACACATCCACAAATCCAGTGTCAGAGTTAAACTTTGAATTCCACAGACTTTAACTTGCAGAAACACACTCAGCCTCTGCATATGCTACCTTGGGAGATGAAGATCCATCCAAAAATGTCTATAAATTTGAAAAATAACTCTCATAAAAACTAATGTGATTTATGTAAGCACATTAAGGGGAAAATACCCTGAACAGTTGGTTTAAGTGCTTAGACTTCTTTAACTTAATATTTCCATATGGTTACATTGTAATTTTAGATTTTTTTGTTGCTTCATACTCTTTGTTAAATTTGAGAAACAAATCAAGGTACTGGCACAAAGAAATTAAGCAACAAAAATGCCTGCAATGAGAGCTTGATTGTTCCCACATGAAACAATGATTCTTTACACAAATTCCCCTAATGCTCAAGGAAAAATTATTCCAATTTTCATGGGGTTTTTTGTATGATTGTCTGTTCACAGACAATCATAAAAATCTTCTGATATAAAAATTAGAAAAATAAGTGAAGAAATGAAAAAACTTTTTTTTTTAAAAAAAAAAGGTAGGATTACATTAGCTAAGTAAAGATTAGTTTCAAAATGCCAGACGTGGTTTGAATTCTTAGCCAATTGTTTCATGTTTTTAACACTTTCACATTTATCCCACAAGATTTTCACTTTTGCCTAGACTTTACTACCCCTGCAATGATCCACTGCTAAAAATACTCAGTTTATCTGGAGCTCTCAAACTGGCTTATGTGCTGTTTTTTAACTACAGCTTTCAAAGATCTTGAAAATTTTTATTTAAAACAGCACAACACATCGTATGAACCTTCTCAAACCAATGCAAGCCCACATTATATTGATTTAAATGAAGTTGATTCCCACCAACTAAAACTATATGGATACAGATCACTTTTAGAGCAATGTAGAGCTGCAGGGGAGTGGTGTGATCTCACCTGCACATCTCAGCTCACTAACTGCAATAGTGTACAGCAAAATTCAACAAGAAAA
This sequence comes from Thryothorus ludovicianus, assembly GCA_013397245.1. Taxonomy (NCBI): domain Eukaryota; kingdom Metazoa; phylum Chordata; class Aves; order Passeriformes; family Certhiidae; genus Thryothorus; species Thryothorus ludovicianus. The sequence continues at coordinate 270,034 of VZTB01011150.1, forward strand.
ATTTATTTTTTGAGGAATTTCTTCTCTGCTGCAATTCATTCTTCCTGTCCCAAAAGAACATGGTAAGAGCAAGTGAGAGGACAAAGTAATAAATGCTATAATAAATTTGCTTTCATTATCTGTGTCAGACCAGTTTATGGGTAAAGAGGAGGTTGATGCTCAGATGACACAGCAAGTGTTGGCTGAAACTTTGTTCTCTAGCATGGCCTCAACATCTGTGGGGGCACAGACAGAGCTAATAAAAAACTAAGTAAAAACACTTGTCCAAAAGTGCTGTTCATTTTCCTGAAAGTGTCTGCAATAAGAGCTAGTAAGCATGATGGGGGAAGAAGACAGAGATGGAGAGAGAATGGGCAAAACAGAGGGGACAGAGAGGCAGATGGGGACAGGACTCACCTGAGCTGCTCTTGCAGCTTGTGGTGGAAGACCATAAGGAACAGCAGGATTCTCTTGGGGAAACTCCTTATTTCACCCAGCCAGAAAAACTGGAAGCTCCCCCTCAGCCCTACCTACTACCCATGCAAGTAGGCAATATATAAATATATCAATCATATTTATCACGTGAGGACATTCCAACCAGCCATTCTTAACACAGGGATAAGATGCTGGGCAGGAGAAAATATTTTCATTGCAGTTCTTTCTTTCAGATCTAACAAGTCACAATGGATTGCTGGTCAACACCCCAACACCTAAAACACTTTGTATGAATTAAAGGGAACATGCTGAGATACACAAATCTTTTGGCATTTGTTGCAGAGAGTATGTCATTCTTAACATGTCTTCTTCAAGTGACAGGGGAAACAAAAACCATCAAGAATGGCTTAATTGCACTCTCTTGTAGAACTTGACAGATGTAAGAATTTATTTAACAATAAAACACCTGGCAGCTGTCTGGCAGGGTTAGTGGCTGAGCTTGGTACAAGTAGATACAGATGAATGGCTAATATCAGAAACCAAACTGGATGGAAGGAGCTGAAACCTGTGATACACCAGTGCTTTTTAGTATCAAAAAAAGGGGAAACAGTTATGGAACAAAAAAATATCAAGATAAATAATTACATAATCTGCTCTTTTTCCAGGGGACTATAATTATTAAAGCATTTTCTCATCTGAGTCACATGCAACTCATTAAAAAGGTACAATCAATAGCAAGCACATTCTGTGAACTGCATAAGTATCTATTTCCCTAGCCAGATTTTCGGTGAACTGCCCCTGTGTGCATGCCCAGCACTTGAGAGTGAGTCCTCTCATACATAGGCAATAACACCATGCATCTGCTGGAGATCTGCAAAGCCTCATCAGTGTGATGTGCAGAGGAGGATGCCAAGGAAATGATTCAAACCTGGGAAAATGCCTTAGTCCAAAAGTCAGATTCATCCTGCCTAAATACAGAAGTCTATAACACAGACTGTGGTATGAGAGGTAGCCAGCACAGGGTTCCTTGACTGTTGTTTGAGAGAAATAGGGATGCTGTGAGGGACATTTATCCAGTCTGGTTTAAAGATCCACTTTGAGATGAGATGAACTTCACTGTGAAAGCGCTCATTGCTCTGAGCTGACTCCAAGGGGATGGTGACTAGTGCTGCACAGCCATCTGTTGGGTAGAAAAGCACATCTGGCCAGATATATCCATGTGAGAGACTGAAAAAGTTCAATCTACTTAATTCATCAGAAGCAGATCACAGAGCTAACACATCAAGGAGACCTTCATGTAAAGACAGCTTTGTTTCCAATGGGCATTGTTAACAGCAGACAGAAACAGGAATTAACAGGTGCAGGCTGAAGCCAGATCCGTGCAAAGAAAATAAAAAGTGAAGGGTTTTGTACAATGAATGAAACAAGCCACATCTCAACAGTAGAAGTGGTGGCTTCTGTGAGTCTCCAATGTCTTTACGAAACATCAATGCTCCAGTTCCACTTAAAGCGGATTAAATGAATAAACCTATTAACCTGTATAAAACTGTGTTGCTCCATAAATCAGACCAGATCAGATTGCTCCAGAACTTCTGGCTGGTCCCTGTCTTAAATTTGTTTTAAAACCTGAATACTTTTCTATACCTAACAGTCTTCTCCTCTGTTCTGCAGGGGAAATAAATAGAAATACAGTAAGTTCTTTTGTCTTTAAAAGAGAGATAATCCTTTTCAAAAATAACTGCATTCTACACAGTCATGGCAGTGAGCACAAGGATTTCATGTGCACTGATAGGAACAATTTTGCAAGGCAGATAGAACAAGTCATCTGAGCTATTGCTCCGGGAATCAATGGTTCTTCAGTCGTTTACTTATTCCAAGTGACAAATGCAGGTTAGAGGGGTTGAGTTTCTTCAGCCTCCTCCAGGAGGTACTGGTGTCCATAAACCCTAGGTTTCTAAGATAACAAGAAACATTTGCCCTGAGCTCTGCATTGCTGGCTCAGTTTAGATCTTAGAGAATTCAGTGGAACATGTTCTATTGCCTCATGTGAACTGCTGCCAGCTCCTCTGACTCCTTTGTGAAGCAGAGTTAGAGCCTCACAGGGGCAGTGGGGAGGTGATGCATGCACTGTGCTATGTCCTCATGTCTTTACAAGCATTGTTTCTTGCTTTGAACATTTCCATTGCTGTAAAACAAGAAATAGTTTTGTGGAAACATGAAGCTACCATTCTTTATATAAAGAGGTGTAGGTCTAATGTACTAAGGCAGGTTATTTTCTCAAACAGGAAACCAAATAATATATTTGTCAGGAATGCATCAAGCCCCACATGCAAACTTCAGAGAATTTGTTCTTCCTGGAGACTTTCTTGCATCTTTTTGACTTTTGATATGATGGTTACCAACATTATTTTAATTTACAGCCTGAATATATTCACCTGCACATGATACTCTTTTCTCCTCCATCAACTATACTTCCCTCCTTCCCCGACATTTACTTCCCTATCAATTGACAGCAATAGGATCCCACCTCAGCTTTCCTTCTACAACACTGAGTAAATCTCATTTGCCCACTTCAGGGCCTCATCTTGCCAACAGCTTGAAGTCATCATGTACATCACAATCTTTCCCCTCCTACACCGGAAGAAAGTAAAGAAATCTTATCCTAAGGCAGATTGTTTTATAAATTTCTAAGGGTGAGGTTCACTCAGTTACCTTCCCCTAAAGGACATTTTGACAGCTCCCTCAAATGCATTGACTGCTTTCCAGCAGTTAATCTCTCAGTCCAGGTAACTCCTCCTACACGACTCTTGGAGATAGTTTCCAATCTTAATGATTCCATGGTTCCGTGCTTTATTTGGATACCTTCTCTTGCTTAGTGGTGGGCTTACCTATTATCTTGGTTGACGTGGCACCCTGCCTCGTGGAAGTGGGCTGGGCATTGCTTTCGCTTCCACTGGACGTGAACCTTGCTCCAGGGTCCTTTTTCTGGACCTTGTCTGCAGGCACAGCCTTGTAGATCAGTTGGGCTGCTGCAGCAGTCAAGGTGAGCACCTCAATGTCACGGAAAAAAACAATACCTCCAATGGGATCATAGGGGATTGGGAAATGTTCCCATGTATCCTTAGGAAGATATTTTGAATCCACTTTCACTAAAAGCACCAAAGGCTCTGTCTGCACTTTCACAGAACCATAGTTTTGTTTGAGCTGGAACAGACCATAAAGATCATTTAATTCTAACCCAGCTGCCATAGCAGGGACACCTCTCATTAGTTTAGGTTGCTCATCTGAGCAACCTGGACTTGAACGCTTCCAGGGATGAGGCATCCACAATTTCTCTGGATAACCTATTGCAATGCTTCAGCACCCTCACAGGAAATAATTCACTTATAATACATAACCAAGATCTACTTTATCTCATTTTAAAGTCATTCTCCCTTGTCCTCCCTTTCTCCTTTAGAAAAAATCCCCCTCCAGCTGTATTGTAGTTCCTTTAGGTCCCCAAAGGTGCTGTAAGTTCTTCTTGGTGATTTTTCTTATCTGGGCTGAACAACCCTAACTCTCTCAGCCTGTCTTCATAGGAGAGGTGCTCCAATCATCAGATCATCTTCAAGGTCTCATTTGGAATTCCAACAGGTCCATGTGCTTTTCATGTTGGGGACCCCAGGACTGGATGCAGTACCCCAGGTGGAATCTCAGCAGAGCAGAGGGGCAGAATCCTCTCCCTCACCTGCTGCCCTGGGGCATTGGGTGCAGCCTAGGACAGGTTTGGTTTCTGGGCTGCCAAAGCACACTGCTGGGACATGTTGAGCTTCTCATCCATGAGCAACCCCAAGTCCTTCCCAGGGCTGCTTTCAATCTGTTTATCCCTCAGTCTGTATTTGTGCTTGAGATTGCCTCAACAAACATGCAGGATAGACCATGCTTAGCATACATGGACCCTGCACTACCAGCCTGATTCTAATCTTGGCCCCCAAGAAAACAGCCAATTATCTGGGTATCTTTTTTCTGCTTAACTAAAGTCCTGGTAAGCACAACATATTATATTAATCTTTTCCTGAGAATCATTTCTTGTCTTAATAAACTTACAAGGTAATTTTGTTTACTGTCTCTCTGATAACACAGATTTGCATTTTATCCTACTTTGTATTTATTTCCAGATGGGAAATAATTTTTTCCTTCTGGATTTACTCTAAGAAATCACACTGTATTAAGCTTAGATTAATTGTTCTCTGGTTTTCTAGAACTTTTTTTTTCCGTTTTCTTATATGTAGATTATGTTCTGAATGCAGCATCTGCCTGGTTTACAATAAGACCATTTTCAAGTCTTTGAAATCTTTTGTCCAGCTCTCATATCTAATCATTAAAGCAATTCGTTGGTTTACAACCAATGAATGAGGGAAGTGTACTCCAAATTGACCTGTGATGATAAGATTTTCTCTAAATGTTGATTTGTTAATATCAGATCTAAACTAGCATTGCAGCTGACTTAGTGCTGCTTTAGTGAAGAATTCTGCTAGCTTTTGTACATAGAAATAATGTGACATAAGTATTTCCTAGGCAACATCTGGGGAATTGATTTCTAAACTTTTTTAGTTTTTTTCTTTTTCTTAGCATCTCAGCTGGTTTGTCCTGCACTGAGCTCCAAGCTGTGGGTTAACAGCAGACTTGCAGAATTATCCCTGCACAAGCACTCACCCTCCCTCCTTGGAGGGATTCTGCTCATACCATTTATCCCTTCCTAGGCTATCTCAGTAGCTGGAATGGGCTTAAAAGTTATTTTAACCTATATATCTGGCAAGAAAGCAAAAACACACAAACCTTTCTATCCTGCCTGGGTTATTATGTAGAAATATAGAAATATATATATTATATATATTTCTACCATTCAAAAGAAATGCCTGTCCATACTAAATTAAACTGTGTGAGTAACATCTGCCAGGTGTGCTTCAGTGTTTTATTCACAATTTTTCCTGAGCATGAATTACACCTGCAATTACCATTTTATGTTATTTGTGTTTAAGTTAATACAGATGTACAGCCTCTGGTATGTGTGTGATGTCCTTTGAGGAAAAGAATTTATCTTGAGAACTGCATGGTGGCACAGCTCGTGTGCTTCTGTGACATTCAGGAGAGATGAAACTGTTAGCTGGTGCTGATCAGACAAGCACATAAGCCTGACTTTTAAAAGGTTCTTCTGCGTTACTATATTTATTTTGTTGGAGACACAGAAAAATGCGTTCTTGTCAAAATGTGTCTTTAACAGGCTTTACTTGCCATTCTTCTTGTGGGCTGGAAACTCAAACAGAAGCCTAATAGACACTTCAACCTAATCAACAACATTTATTTTCTGGGTCTAATTTCACCTTCTGGTTTATTCCTGACTGTCCTGGGGGACAAGTGAAATGAAATAAAATTACATGGTGTTAATAACCTCACAATCACTTAATGCACAAATTTTCAAGTCTGTGCTTGGGAATAGACGGTACTCAAGGCACTGTGAGGTCCAGATGGCCAAAGGTAAATTAGGTTGATTTTGCTTTTGTGATGAACTGTAGGTGATGTTTGAACTGCAAGAAAGGGTCATTTATATTGGAGACTGAACATGCTACATGTTCAATCTGTGAAACACAGACAGTACACATGGCTGTCTGTCTTTGTCATGTAGTTACTTATCTTTAGCCTCATTTTAGGTGCTTATGCCATTTCTTCCTTCTGCAGTAAAATATTTATGGCAGATTCTTTTAATATTATTTTAATCTTCCTGTATCCTGACAGAGATAGATTCATAGAATCATTAAGTTGGTAAAGACCTCTGATATCAAGTCCAACTTTTGACCCTGCCCACTAAGCCATATCATGAATTGCCATGTTCGCTTGTTTCCTGAACATTTTCAAGGCTGGTTACTCCCTCCCTAACTGTGTTATGGGTTTTTTTCCTATTTTCATATCACATCAGTGCCTTTTTAATTTTTTTTAAAAAGTGTTTATTATTCTTCTCAGGCTTTATACTGTCCTTGTGGCAAAACTTGCATTTATCTAAGAGTACTAAAGTGAAGAAGTATTTCACAGCACAGAGAGGTTTTTATGTGAGTTTGTGGGAGCTCCAGATCTGCTGAATATTCCTGCAAATCCGGATTTTGGTGTTTACTGTGTGTTTTTATGTGCTGCAATACTGAAAGGTTTCTCTGACTTTCACAGACATTTATTGAGAGCAGATTGTACCAAATAACAACCTTTACACAAAGCCAACGCTCCTGCACACAGCTCTAATGAGTTCTAGCAGGTAAAAACACATCTCTGTGTAATAGTTTGGACTCACAAAAAATCTTTCTCTGATGTCACAGCTGATGTGGGCCTGCGCCCCAGTCCTGCAAAGCAGATGCTGAGACCACTGACTCTGTGTCAGTACCACTGAGCTCCTGCAACTCCTCACCATTTGAACTCCAAGAGCAAGCAGAGAAGAATGCTAATTATTGTGTCTCTTCTTGCTTTTAATGTACACTTTTTAATGTGCCAGAACCTGCCTGTGTGAAGTGGGGAGGCTGAGGATGTGATCTAAAAGCTTGCTTTAAGCTTGCACTCTTACCACTTGCTTTTAGAAGATTCTGGATCAGGGAGGGTCCTAACAGTCCTGTGACATCTGTCAGAAGAGTGGGGTGTTGTTTGCAAAAAAAGAAACAGTGAGAAGACCAAGCCAAACATGATAAAACTGTGTGTCAGTTATGGCAAAGCCTGCAGCCACCAAATAGCCTTATCAAGTTTGTTGGCACAGGGTATGAAGTGCTACCATTGCAAGGCACACAAGATAAGGGCAGAGACTCTTACACGTTTGAATACAGAAGACAATGAACTTCTTCAGTGTGGTAAGGTGGGTATACATACACCATCTGTCTCTTCTGCCACTCAGAATAAATAAATTGTGCATAGTCCATCTGTGGTCAATCTTCTTAGCTTCTTATCTATAAACATTGGAATTATTTAATCTCTTTCACATCTAGTGATACTGATCAATAGATGTGTTTCAGTATTTTATAAAATAAACATGAATCATTAGCTAATATAAATACATAGGTTACCAGTGAATCACTTTTAAAGGGAACTTCCTGTGTGGAGCTTGGCCATGACCTGGGGGCACAACCAGCAAGGTCAGTAATCAGTCCTGCTCTGTTCCCTAAAACAGGAACTATCCAATGGCATTTTGGCCTGTGCAAAGAAGAGTCCCATTCAACAGAATGAGTGGGATAAGCTGGGGATGGGGCACTAGTTGGCCACACTCCTGGATCCTCATTCCTCCCACTGGGAGCACAGTGCAGTGGTAGCACTTACATCTTTTAGAGCAAGTCAACCATTTTTGAACAACAATTTATTTACATAGGCGAGGAGAAATAGCTTCTTGGCAACTGTGTACATGCCAAATGCTGATTTTCTATTTTAACTTCTAGACACAATGGCAATTGGCTGGTTTGAAAGATGATGGATTATGAACTGAAGGGAGAGCTAATGAGGGGGGAGCAAACATGAGCCCAAATCTGCCCTTTCCCACTGCACTGCCTCAATTTATAGCTTGGTGAGACACATGAAATTGGGTTTGGGCCCAAGGAGCTTTTGAAATAACCAAACTAATTTATTTTTAGCTTCAAATATGGAGTAACTTTAAAATAGAAATAAAAAGCTGGACAATCCAGGAAAACAAGGAAGAGTGTGAGAACCAGTCAATGAGGCTGAAACCAGGCTGCCTTTGAGCATCTGCAGGGTAGATCCCTCCTCCCTTTCTTGTTTCAGTCAGGAAGGGACAAGAAATGAAATCCATAAAGGTGAATCATTGTTATAAACCCAGCAATTAGCTTTGTCTATTAAAACTGTCAAGAATTTCTCAGATGGCGTCCCTAGCACAATATTTAGGGAGGTGACAGGAGGTTGGTAAAAAAAGTACTCCAGCCATCCTTCAAAAAATAACCCAAAGACAACATGCTTCATGTCTCCTTCTCCAGCACCACCTGGGTCCATCCCTTGTGCAGCCTTAGAGCAAACAAATCATCACTCCTTTATCTCTACCTTGGGATGAGTCTTCTTAAGATGGGAGAGCCTTAGTTCTGCCCAAAACTGGTTTAGCAGTGTGTGTAAGAGGAAAAAAGTGCTGCAATTGCTTCAGTTTTCCTCTTTTCTGATCAGTGCTGGTGATAATGGTTTCCTTGTTATGGCTTGTAGTCTCCAGCATGCTGCTGTGCTAAAGCATAGGAGGGCTCAAATATGACTCTTTGAAAAAAGGGTTTGGTTCCAGCACAGCATGTTTGTAAAATATCTACTGACAAGTCAAAAACTGTTCCACATGGCCTGTAAAACATATGTTAAAAATTATGCATCATAGACTAGCTTTAAATTATTCATTTTTAATTCCTTCAGTCTTGAAAGGCCTTTAAACACTGACTACTGAAAAACAATCCTGCCACTGAGGGAATAGCTATAAAATAAAAAACTGGCTACTTAAAAATATAGAGAAAAATGATTTACCTAGGCACAGTTTCTGAATTTTTAAATCTGAATAAAGGTCTGGATCCCCACTTGGTAAAAGCTGATACAGCTCCTTTGAAGTTTGCATAACTATCCCCCATCAGCAGTTGAAAGCCCTGGCCCAGACTTTAGGATAGATATAGTTTCTCTACATAAGAAGACAAGCAAGATTTGCATGGTTAGTTCAAACTATTCCATATTCACTGAGCTGTTGAGGAAATACTGTCTGTGAAACAAATCCTGGATTTCTTCCCAAAGCCATCTAAATGACACTTGCTAGTGAAATGCTACAGCATGAGGTGGATCGGATCCAGCACGCTGGGTTGGACCCTGCTGTAATTCCGATGGCATTATCAGAGAGCACTTGTTACCTCCACGCTTGCCGGGGTGCATCAGGGAAGTTGAGAGCATCTGAAAGAATTAAGTGAATGTAACATTGATATAAAAAGCAGAAATCAGCCCCACACTTGCTGTTTCAGGTGGATTTGGTCTTGTTCTCTGCTCTTGGCTCAGCCAGGTGCTGGCAGGGACCTGCAGATCTTCTCCATGCTCTGCACTTCTCCATGCCACACCCGTATCATGGTGCTGTGCCTCCCTGAGGCATCTCTGGGGCAAACACACTCCTCTTCCACCCTGCTTTACGGAAAGGAGCCTTCTGAGCACACCCAGTCACTGCAGAGCTCCATATCTTCTTCTTGCAACTTGTGACCAAGGCTGGTGTAGCTGGAGGGCTGCACCATATCTTATCTCGTGTGCTCCAAAGAAATGATGCTGAGACAGGACTGAAAACACAAACCAAAAAAACATGTATATATATATATATAAATATATATCTCACTCCCTTTCTTCAGTCACAGAATCACAGAATAGTTTGGGTTGGAAGGGACCTTAAAGATCATCTCATCTCAACCCCCTGCCATGGCCAGGGACACCTCCTACTAAACCAGGTTGCCCAAAGCCTTGAACACTGCCAGGGATGGGACATCCACAGCTTCTCTGGGCAACCTGCGCTAGTGTCAACTTAATTAACTATTAACAATTAGGACATTCTTGGCTGCTGGGTTAAGCTTTCCTTGATACAACCTACTGAAAATTTTTATCTTGTATGATGATCAATCAGCTGTTTTACTAGATACATTCTTCTTTTTCTGTTGAACTCATGGACAGATCAGGTGTGGTACAACAGGTAGCAAAATGCAGAGTGCTCAGATTCTTTTTTCTCATCACCATCTCACTCCCTCCCTGGCCCCAGAAACCCTTGGGAGAAATCTCCAAACCTGATGCACAATGCTATTACTGGTGAGCTGTTCCCCAGAGATTCTTTTTCGTAAACAGTCCCACTCACTCACTATTATTGTGAAGCAAATGAAGCATCAAATTCAGCTAATTTACCTTAAAGTATGAGAGCATCAAGGCAAAAAGGTAACAGAGACACTAACAGACGATCAAATTGGAGCTCCTCATCCCACCTCCAGCAAAGTGTCAAGGAGCTCCTGGGAAAAAGCAGTGAACAGCTATTTAATAGACTGTTTCCACCACAAAGTAATTCCTTGGATTGATACATTCCTCATAAAAGAAGACTAATGTGCTTTTTCCTTTCTTTTTTTTTTTCTTTTTTTTTTTTTTTTTTTTTTCTT
>VZTB01011150.1:282434-429859 GCA_013397245.1 Thryothorus ludovicianus
CCCCCCCCCCCCGGTCCCCGCCCCCCGCCGTGAGTACCGCGGGACCCCCTCCTCTCATCCTGCCGCCCTCCTTCCTCCCCGCTTACCTGCGAATCCCCCGATCCCCGCTGCTGCAGAAGGCACCGTGGGAGCCTCCCAGCCTCCTGAGCTGTTGAGTTGTTGGGGTTTTTAAAAAATTATTTCTGTTATTTAGAAGCAGGGGTGGCTCCGGCGCTGGCGGAGCTCGCAGCATCCTCCGGTTCGGTGCCCCGGCGCTCCGGAGCGGGGAGGCTTCTCCACATCCAGCCGGGATTTCCCCACTGGAGGGAGGCAGAGGGAAGGCGGCGGGTGCCGGGGTGGGCTCCGGAGCAAGGGGGCACCTTCGGGCGATGCTCGGGGGGCGACAGCGCCGGGGAGCCCCCGCGGGGACCGGTCCTGCCCCGCCGCTGCCGAGGGGGAGCAGCGGGAGGGACCAGCCCGGCGGAGACCTGCGCTCCGGTTGTTTTATGTTATTTCTTTCTCCCCTGGGTAGGCTGTGCGCCGAAAGAGTAAAGCCGGTGTTACTCCGTTAGGGGGCAAAAAGCAGAGTAGCTGTCTTAGGTATCTGCTCGCACATTTCTCCTTTCTGAATTAATTTCTAGAGGAGCATAAATAACTAATCTTCGAGGTCAGCAGTTTGTTTTTATTGTACTTGATATATTTATCTCAGTGGCAAACATCCGTCCCAGGTCCTTAGTGTGTGACTGTGTGTAGTCTTGGCACAAATGAAAACAAGCCACTAAAAAAAAAGCCTTGATATATATTTACTCATTTGAGGCACAGAAGATTTTTCAGCTCTTTGTAACGGCTGGGCTTTTATGTGTCCAATATACTGGAATAACTTATTCACGTAATTGTAAGTCTGAATTACATATTTGTCTGCTGGCCACATATGTTGAAGGAAAAGCCTCCCTAATTATGGATCTTTCAGAGAGATTGGAAGGGTGACAAAGCCCTTGTAATCTTTTGGGTCAATTTTCATAAGCTCCAAAGGCTCTCTTTGAAAAGGAAATTAAATTTCAGTGTACAAAAGGGACAGGAGATTCAAGGATATTTAAAAAAAAGTCCCTTATTCTACTTTGATCTTGTCCTCAGGAGTTCATTTACTTTGGTGCTCTTCAGTGACACAAGTTAAAATGAAGAGTTGCCTTTAACTGGAGTCTTCCTGCCTCTTGTCATTTCGGGAGGTACTCAATTAGCAGCACACCCCTCCTGTATATTATTTACAGCTTCAGCTGGAGGGATGGCTCTGTGTGAAGCATCTGCTTGGAAACACTTGGCTTGTTACATCCACAGCATCCTGTGCCACCCATGCCAGCCAGTACCTTCCACAGGGACAGTGTGTTCACCCCTGCTCGAATTTTCTGTCCCAGTCCAGAGCGGGTGGTGCTCTGCCCGCTCTGCACAATGCCTGACAGAGCTGCTCCCTGTTAGAAGAAGTTGGGGGTGGCCCTGGGTTCCCTTTCCTGCTTTTAGCAGAGGCAAGATGTTATCTGCAGGGCATGGCTGTGCTTAAGGTTCTCTCTGAGCTTATCTGGGGACCTGGCTGTTTTTAATCTTCTCGAGCACATGTCCAGTTGGTAGCTGGGGGTAAAGGAGGGAATGGTTGGATGTGAATAAAAAGAGTGGATTTGTTTATTAGTTAATAGCACATATTTTCTTGGTTATCCTAGAAACAACAAAGCCCCAGCATAAGTCTATGGTGGATTTGGTGGTCTGTTCCTCTGCCAATTTCTCGCTTCATTTACTCTGTTTTGGTGCTGCTGTTTTGGTAATTCGTGTGTCAGGATGTTTAAATCTTGTGCCTCAACAAAGTCCAGTCTATGGTTGTGCCAAACCAGCTTTAAAGTTATCAGTAAGGTTTTAAACTACGATTCTGCTAATACACATTTATTTTACCTTTTTGCTTAGTAGTGTGTAGAAGCATTGTCTCTGGAAGTGCAAAAGAAGAGAGAAATTGTATTACTTATTCTTTTGGCTCACTCACTTGGTGCACAATCTGATTCTGCAGGGGAGACAGCGAGTTGCCCTGAGTTGTGAGTTGTATGAATTTGTCACACATCTCAGCCAGAAATGAACTTGAAACCTTCTTTGCAGTTCTTCTTTCAAACTTGATTATACTTCTAATTGTAACAGCCTCTCAACTGAGGAAGGTTGCTTTTCAAACTAAATATAATTTTATATAAGATTTGGTATGTGCTTATCAATTTTCTTTTTTGTTTATGTAAAACTGGGAGCAACTTGAGAGGGAATTAAGGTCATGCAGATGGCAGTTCCATTTTCTAGGTTATAAAAACATATTTTATGTCAAGTGAGTTGCAAATGCTGCTGTTAAATGATAGTAGAAATAAATTTTTACTTGGAACATCTTTTGCACCTATTTTCAAAAGCGTAATGAAGCAGAAACCTACTTTCAAAAAGCAAAGGAGGGAGAGCAAACTCAGCTCCACAGCATATTTCAAGTGATGTTAATCCCACCACCTGGTGGAGCTTTTCATGGCTCTGACTGAGGGAACTCTGAAAAGGATGCATTTTTTGCCTTGTTTCAACACTGTCACATGCCATATGTAGAGTTTCTTCAACTTTTTTTCTTTTTCATACCAGACTTAATTAATTTTCTGTGTCTTCTGTATCTTTTATACTTTGTAAAAGTCAGCCTAGGCTGCTGGTGTCTCATCTGAAGCAGCAGATAGATGAACTGGTGAAGTAGGGGATAAAGTTTTCACTTCTTAAGTGGAAGAATTATTTTTAATAACCAGCTGCTCTGCTAAGATCCTCTGGTGGAACCTTTCCGTGCAAGCCCAGTTAGCTTTGTACTAATAATTTTTTATATAAATATTACTATAAGCTATTTTTTTAACTATAAAATATTTGCTAAACAGCCTGAGTTCAATCAAGTTTGCAAGGAGCAGAGAGGCAGATATGTTTTGAACTGGTCTGAGATTCCTGATATAGGTTATTAAAACATGGGAATGAATTCCAGGAATTAAGGTGAAATATGGCAGATGTACTTTTCCCCCCCTCTGCCACAGTCTTGCCTGACTGCATCTAAGCCTGTCTGTTATGTTTATGGTGAGCCTCCTCACTGATAAATGAAAATCTAACTCACAGGTATGCAAGCTGAAAGTAAACTCTGTGGTTATCTGTCAGCTCACAATTCAGAGGAATTGCTTACAGCAGCAAGAAAGCTCCTTGACCCATACAGACATTTCCTGTGCACATCGTGCAGCCTTGCGGGCAAAATGCTGTTTGTAAATGTTTATATTGCTCTTTTTGCCACAGTGCTGGTGGCAGCAGCCAACAGGCCAGTGGTGGCCATGGCTTGCCTAGGACAGTGACAGCTGCCATCTGCCTCCCCAGTCCTGGCAGGAATGGTGTCCCTGGTGCTGCTGGTGGGGTGGGCAGGTGCTTTTGCAGCCCATCCAGAGCACGTCTGCATCCCTCTCTGGGCCAGCTTGGTGTCTGATTCATTGTCCAGCAGGTATCTGCTCTGTGTCACCCAACATGGATCTGCTCCAGGCAGCTGGGAATCTCCTGCCAGGCTTCAGGGATCTTGGCTTCTCAACCATAGTCACTTAGTGCTGCTTGAGCCACCCTGGACTATCTGTCCTTGTCTTCTGGTGCCAGTACAGAAAGGTGTGGCTGTCTAAACCTGGTATTGTGTTTGACAATTCAGCAGGGTGGGTTTGATGTCTGAGGTATCTTCTTTCACCAACTGAATTGACTCTGTGGGAGCTATGTGTGTTTTCTGGGCACAAAGCTCTAGCTTTATGAAATAGATAACCTTATCAACATAAATGATCTCTGTTGAGGGGTATGTCTGTTAGTTGTTCAAAGTTGTCGCTTCTTGTGACCCCTCTTGTCCTGATAAGGGCTCTGGGCTGACCTGGCACTAATTAGCAGCTGTCACCCTTCTGGTCCCCTTTCCCACTCTTACCCCAACCTCCTCTTCCCACTGGTGCCAAGTGTCCCCATGCTCTGGTTTGTAAGTAGCAAGCTCAAGTCGCTTTGTGTAAAGTGTCCTATAAAACTTTAAAAACCTCTTTTAAATCAGGGCTACACAACCCCCTTTTAACTGTGAAGTAGCTGTGGAATGTGGAAAATGGGGAGTCTTGGCAGACAGGGAGTTCTTTTTAAAAGAAACTCCCCATAGTATTGGTAGAAGGTTGCTCTGAAGCACGAGTTAAGATTAGGAATGTAATCAATTGTAAAGACTGTAGTAATTGTTAAAACACAATTCTGGGGGAAAGGAGTATGGAAAGCAATTCTTCCCTGGCTTTGCTTCACTTTGAACTGCCTGTGATTAAGTTGCTTCATCTGCACTGACGTCCTTCCCTGGGGACAGGAAGATTTGTGCCCTGTGTACGAGATGACCAAACCTTGGAGCAGAGACGAGTTGTACTATTTTAGGAAACCTGTTAAACCTCATCAAGCCACATCTGTTTCTCTGAGCAGTCCCACAGCTATTTCTGCCAAGCAATTGCAAGGTATCCTAGAATGCAAAAGAGATACAACACAAGTGGTTGAAACCTGCACCTGGTGACAAAATGTTTGAAGTGTAGCTTTCTCTGAGGACATCATCTCAATAGAACTTTTTTTGTTGTTTTTTTTGTAGTAACTTTTCCATCTCTTTGGAAGTCCTTTGTCTCAGTAGGTTTTTGGTGCAGGCTCAGCACTCTGTAGCTTTCCATCCCAAAAGATTTGAGGGGAGGACAAGGAGGAATGGGTGACAGGGTGGAGCCCACGGGGTCCAAGCACAGCATTTCCCAACTTGCTGGTGCCTGGCAGAGAACTGTGGCTGGCATGGATGTGACCACACTTACTCTTGGTATCCCTGGAACTCCTGCAGTGGACTCCTTATCCATCTCTTTGGAAGACTGTTTTGCAGAGTAAAAACTGGCACAGTGACAGTGAGGTATTAAATCTGATTTAATAATTAAATTTAAAATGTCTCTGACTAAATATTTGCTACTCACATTTTTCCAGGATCCATGGAGTTTTGGTTTTGTTTTTTTATTTTATTTTTTATTTCATTTTTAGAGCTTTGGTACACCAATACAAAACAAAGGTTTTTCCTTTTAAAGGACACTACATTATTTCTAGAGGCTGGATCTTCAATCAATGACTTAATCTTACTTATCTGAAATACTTTGTGTGCTGACACATCACAGTGCTGTACCAGCTCGAAAAAGAAATCTAATTCTATCAAATCTGCCAGCTCAGTTAATATGACCCTGCCAGAGAAGCATAAGGCATTACCTCCAGTCCTTTTAGGAAGGTATCAGATTCCCACTGCCAGTTCAAATTCAAAGCACAGTACATGTGGCCAGGTTTGGATTTTTAAAAAATTTTCTGAGGTACTTCTTGCATCATGGCATGCAAAACCACAGATCAAATTGAAAGATGCCATCTGAATATTTGGTTTGAAATATGAGTTTCAAACAGTTTGAGTCCTACAGACAGTCCTTTGGGATTACTCTTGAAGCAGAGACCTGTGTTACTTCAGCCTGAGACTTCTACAAGCTACGTGTAAAGAACATGGTGTAGGACAACCTGCAACCTGAACCAGAGCTGGCCTGACAGTTTTTCTCTTTTTTGACACACTAAAGTGCATCCAGAGCTGCCAGGGTGTGATCAGGACACCCATGTATCTTAAATTCCTTTAGCCTGATGGGATATGGTAATGCCTTCTACAGAACTTGCAGCCTGCATTACTGCAAGACTTTTTTTGTAAATGCTGTTGCTCCATGCATCTAATGCTTTCTCTTACTAGAGCTTTGCATAAATCAGTTTGTGGAAATTATCAGACTTAGATATTTTGGTCACAACACTGAGAAAAATACTCATTTACTTTGAGTTTAAGCAATTTTTGGTTAAGCAAAGACAGGTCAAAATAATGATGATTTTTGAGAAGGTGATGCATTATTGCTTTTAGATTTACTTTGTCTTAATTCCAGATCCATTTCAAACATCTCAGGTAGTCAAAATTATTCATTTTGAAATAACCAACTTTGCTTTCAGAGATGTCAGAATGATTCCTCTGGATTTGATGTGACCTGCATTGTCACAGTTTGTCAGCCAATGGTAATACTGGTATTATAGCTAAATTTGGGGATTATTTTCTTTTCACTTTGAAACTATTTTTGTAGTGAAGTTACTATTCTTTGGAAGATTTACCCTGTTTTTCTCTTCAAGGACAATTCTATATATTTCAACTAAGAAAAGAATCTCTCCTGCTTCTCAGTCTAGTGCTTATTAGAAGAATTAGAACTTTTCCTTCTTGATCTCTTTTCAGCTCCTGTATCCTCTGCTTTTCCCCTTCAGTTAAAATCTGCCTTTATCGAGAAGCATTGACTTCATGATCAGGTCTCCTGTGGCTTCACTCTGCCTGCTAAAACAGACCTGCTGCTCTTCTCAAGCAGCTGGCTTGATTCTAGCCTAAAAATTTAATCTGAGAAGTGAAAATGGACTTCTGCTTGCCCCCTATCCCATTATCAATGTTCAGCTTCAAACTTCAGACTCTAATACTGAGGGCTACCTAATATCTCCAGGGAATCAAGCAGTGGCACTGGAGGGAACACAGAGCAGATAGATACCAAATTTGCAGGCAGGACATTGATGCATGTACAGCTGAGAATGCCCCAGCCATTAGAAATGTGCAAGTTACCATGGAAGCATAGAACATCCTTAGTTGGAAGGGATCCACAAGGATCACTGAACTGGCCCTGTGCAGGACATCCCAGGAACTTCATCCTGTGCCTGAGAGTGTTGTCCAAATACTTTCTGAGCTCTGTCAGGCTTGGTGCTGTGAACACTTCCCTGGGGAGCCTGTTCCAGTGCCCAACCACCCTCTGGGGGAATAACTTTTTCCTGATATCCAACCTAAACCTCTCCTGATTCAGCTTCAGGCCATTCCCTTGGGTCCTGTCACTGTCACCTGAGAGAAATCACTCCCTGCTCCTCCCCTTCCCCTCGTGAGGAAGTTGTAACTTCAGTAACATCTCCCTTCAATCTCCTGAAGGCTGAACAAACCAAGTGACCTCGGCTGCTCCTCATATGGCCATCCCTCAAGGCCCTTCACTGCCTTCATAGCTCTGCCTTGGACACTTCCTAATATTTTTCTGTCTGTCTTGTGTGACGTTGCTTTTGTGATGTTATGATGAAGCTGTCTCATCATTGGTGCTGTAATGGCAACACAGAAATACAAAGGAAAACTGCATGACCCTTTGTAAAAGGTCAGGAGTTAAACAGACCCTTGCAAAAACTTCTCTTGCATATGAAGGCAATATTGAAATGTAAACTGGATCTTACAAAATATGTGGAAACCAAAGTTGTCTTTTCTGGTGCTGAGAGGAAGAAAGCAATTTAGGAGGGTAAGTGTGGGGATGCTTTGTAAATTGGGTGAAAGACAGCTCCCTTCTCTTGGGCTGCCAGAAATGCCTATGGTGTAGCTTGCTGGTGTAAGTGGGGACTCTTCAGTGCATTAATGGAGAAATTTTGGGCAGGAGACACAGCTGTGGGGTCAGGATACGGCTTTGCTTCAAGATTGCAGCTATGGGCAAAAAGACATCAGCTCCACCAAGGTTATTCTGATGTCTGCAGTGTGGTGATGTAAAGTGCCCATGGAAGCACAAAGAGTGTGTGAGATACTGAGAGCTTCTTCAGAGCTTCATGAGAGGTTTTTTTCTAGTTTTATCTCTGTTTCTCTCCTTCCTGAGTAGGTACCAAAATGTCCTTTAGTCCTGCTCTTCAAGTTTTTTTCCCTGTCATGGTTTAACTACTCAGACAGCAGCTAAACCCCATATAGCCACTGTCTCAATTCCTTGCAGTAGGAGAGAACTGGAAGGGTAAAAGTGAAAAAACTCATGGGTTGAGACAAATTTAATATGTAAAGCATATTAAATTTAATATGTAAAGTATAAGCTGCACATGGCCAGCAAAGCAAACTAAGGAATTCTTTCATCACTTCCCATGGGCAGGCAGTTGTTCAGCCATCTCCAGGAAAGCTCCATCCCACAAAAGGGTAAATAGAAAAATAAATGCCATCACTCTCATGCCTCCCTTTCTTCTTCTGCTCCCATCTTTGTATGCTGATCATGATGCTGTATGATATGACCTTGGGTCAGTTGAGGTCAGCTGTCCTGGCTATGTCCTTTTTCAGTTCCTTGTGCATTGTGCACCCCCAGTGTCCTTGGTGGTGGGGTAAGGAGTAGAGAAGGCCTTGGCTTTGTGTGAGCTCTGCTCAGCAATAATAAAAACATGCCTATGTTATCAACAGTGTACCCAGCACAAATCTAAACCACAGCCCTATACCAGCTGCCATGAAGAAAATTAATTATCCTAGCCAAAACCAGCAGAGTCTTTGTTTTGCACATTCTTCCTCTCATCCATCCTTTTTTCCACAAATTCCCCTTGCTCAAAGAGAACAGTCTATTTCTGCAGCTTCCACCAGCCCCCTTCCTCTCCCAGACTTTGTTCTCTATGTGCTAGGATCAGAGTGAACCAGGACAGCAGGAGAGCCAGGGACACTTAAACTTTGCATCTGAGAAAAGTGTGTGGTGTTGGGAGGACACACTTAAGGCTGAGAACTTGGAGTGAAGACCTGCCCCTTCTCAGCTCCCTACTCCAGACTTCCTGACTGCAAAGGACAGTATTTCAGTTTCCTGGAGGTTTAGTACAGCCTGTAAAGTGGTTGGAGATTCCAGTAAAGATGTAAACATTGCCCTTTTGACCAACAACTTGATTTTTGAACTACAAAAGTATAGGGAAATCTAGCACATGGAGAAAAGAGCTTTAGAGAAGGGGATTCACTCTCTGCCACTCCATTGAGTGGTGCAGTCATCAAAGATGTGTAAAAGCACAGCTGATGCAATATAAATTATCTTTATTTCTGTTTTGTTTACTACAATGAGGTTATCACCATGGTGCTACAAGGATTGTGCAGTTTTGTGCTTTATCCATGTGGCTGTTCATTAACTGCTTTTGCTTGCCTGGATCCTAAGACCTTACAGGAGAACATAGTGTCATTGACTCACTGTGGCTGTCACAGCAGATTTTCTGTTAAAAAGTGTGCAAAAATAGATATACAAAAGTAAAAGCTGCTTCAGACCTGGAGTTATAGAGAAAAAGCCTGTATTGTGGTGGCAGGATGCCTGAGATAACAGCAGCTTCACAACTTTGATAAAACTATGAGGATGCTGGAACACAGCTGTCCTGCATCCTGCTGCTAAATCAATGTCTCTCCAGTTCAAAGACAAGGATGTTGTGTGGAACAAATTCATGTAGCTGATGCCAGTGGCTTCCTCATCCCATAGCTTTGTAAGACCCATTGTAGAAGGTCACCAGATCTGTCAGGAACAGTTTGACATAATGCTCACAATACAGACAGTTCATTACACTGAAAAAAGCTGTGTGTTAATGTCCAGGTAAGGCACTGATTTGTGTTTCTCCAAAAGCTTTGTAACTTTTGTGTAAAACACCCAATGCTTCAAACAGAAATACCTCAAGTAACTACATAACTGGTTGTGAGGCCAAAGAGCAGAAGAGCAAGAGATGGATACTGGCTGTTGAAAAATAAAAGAATTTTGAAAAACAAATGGTGATACAGGAATTGCAGAAGTGGTTAAAACACTTGGAAGTAGCAGTGAAACAAAGGAGTTTAGGATAAGCTGCTTCTCTCCGAGGCCAAAGTCTCCTGTCGATACTGAGTTGAGTATTGGCAGAGGATGTTGCTATGTAATTGCAATTAATTTGGGAATGTTTTCAATAGAGGAAAATTATGGAGGTCTGTATGGAAAAGAATAGGTTAGAATTACCAATCAAACTCCTTTGGAGAGGGATGTCTCTTTCACAGAGCACCAGAAGAGGCTGCTTGTTTCTTCCTCTGTTGCCACCTGACCCGCTGCTGCTGTAGGAGAGGGGCTCATTTGTTTCTGCTGTCTAGGAGGATGCACACTTTTCCTTTGCCTGTAAGAGGTCTGGATGAAGAATTCTATCATACAGTCAATTAAGTTGGAAAAGATGTCTAAGATCATCAAGTCCAGCCATCAACCTAGCACCAATACCACGTTCATCATTAAACCATGTCCTCAAATGCCACATCCACAAGTTTTCTGGACAATTGCAGGAATGGTGACTCCACCACTCCCCTGAGCAGCCAGTTCCAATGCTTAACAACAATGCTTAACATTTAATGTCAAAAAAAAAGTCCCAATGTTAAATTTAAACTTCCCCTGATTCAGCTTGAGGCCATTTCCTCTCATCTTGTCACTTTTCACTTGGGAGAAGAGACCAAGCCCCACCTGGCTACAGCATCCTTTCAGGTAGTTGTAGGGAGAGGGAAGGTCTCCCCCCAGTCTCCTTTTCTCCAGGTTAAATACCCCCATCTCCCTCAGCTGGTGCTCCTAAAACTTGCATTCCAGCCACAGCAGATATGTAAAGCTAAAATTCTGCCAGATTAAGGCAGAAGTGTTCGGTGTGGCCACTGTCTCTACAAAGACAATGAGAAAAGCTTCCCACACTCCAGTGACAGTAGCCCTTTGTCCCTTTGGCTTAAAATACCAAAGTCCTGTCTGTAGGGACTGTCATTACACTAATTGAGAAGGATTTCTAAGAAATTTGCCCCATTTTCAAGTTATTATCTTTTAAAAAGGACAGCTGTCTTGTGAGAACAAGCTGGACCAAGAGTTGTATCTCAGTGCAGCAGAAAGCAGTCCTTAGATCCTCCTCAGGCAAGTTGTCAGAGTCTCACACACTTAACTCTTCTTTTGTGTATGTGAATTTTTAAAGCAGCATTGCTCAAAATGTCTTTTTTTCTGACTTATCTTACCCCATGCAAACTTAGAAGTTCTTTGTCTTTTATGAAATAAACACACAAGGCACAGCTCCATTTTGGAAAACAGCTTTTCATTAAGGTGTAACTCTCCTCTGCTTTGCTCTCAGAACCACTAACCATACTTTTGGCATGTCTCTGAATTTGGAAAATAGTATTATGAGTCTGGCTGCTGTCTGCCAGTACAACTTTTACATCTTTATTGTCTTGCTTGGAAATTTAGTGGCTCTGATACGCAGAAGTGTGTATCTTCAGTGAGGAGCTCCTCATGAAACAGACTGAAGCTGGAACAAAACCCCAAGGCAACTTGATGCCCTTGCTATGGCAGTTTCAGGCTTGCTGGGCAGAGGGGCACCCCCCGAGGGTGGGATTACCAGGTGGCATGTAACCCTTCCCACTCTTGGAAGAGACCAGCTGGCTTTACAAGGCAGCTTTTCTGCAGGGTGAAACTCGGTGCCATTGGGGCTGGTGCCACCTGCTGTGCTGCTGGCACCCTCCTCACCTCAACAGCGAGATGTGGCACCCTGCCACCCATGCCCAAGGGTTAAGGGCAAAACGGGGAGAGATTTGCTTGTTTTGAAAAGTATTTCTTTCACAGTCTCCCATCTCTACAAAGGGAGCCCATCCAAATTTGCTGTTGTTACTTTTGTATCCAGGCTTCAGTTGACAACTCTAGTTCTTGGAGCTGGAAATTCTGTTATTAGGGCACTGACGCTTTTCTGGATATTAAAAACCTCTTGCTTTTATAGCTGTCCTAATCAATCTTTCAGATCTCCCTCTCCAGCTGCTGTGCTGTCTTGTGAGCTGATTGCTACTCCTGGGCAGGTAAATGTTGGCATTGTTTTGACTGGCACCAACAGTACTGACTTCCAAGGAAAGGAGAGTGTTTCTGCATCTCGGATCAAGTCCTGTGCTTTGTTTATGATACTCTCTTCTGTCAGAAAAAAAACACTGCATAACACTTTCCCCTAACTCCAAGAGATAGGGTCGTGCTCAGTAACCTTGAGTATAGACTTGTCATATCTAGTGAGCTCATTAGAGCTTGATCTGCTCATTACCTGGAGACTGTTGAAGGCAGGACCAAAATATTTCAGAAGTCAGTGAGGGCAGCATGCTTCCCTCTGAGTGAGCATGGGAATATTGTTCAGCACATATACTTGAATTGATTGCTGAAGCTGACATCTGCTTACTGAGGTTTACAAAGCTTGTGGCTTCTCATAATCTGTAAACCACATGGTATTTGTCTGAACAGGCTTGTCAGTTGTAGTTCCCTTACCCAAAGCCAACAGAACTGTAGAGCAGAACCTTCTCCTTAGAGCCATCAGTCATCACTAAGAGTCTAGCTGAAAGTGAGTAAAAACGAAATTTTCTTTCTTAGTC
The DNA here is from genome assembly GCA_013397245.1 of Thryothorus ludovicianus. Lineage (NCBI taxonomy): Eukaryota > Metazoa > Chordata > Aves > Passeriformes > Certhiidae > Thryothorus > Thryothorus ludovicianus. Next base: position 294,664 of record VZTB01011150.1, read on the forward strand.
TTCCTTCCCCAAGAAAATTCTTTCACAGGTGTGACAGCCCTTCCCAGTTCACTTATAGCTCCTATTGAATTTCAATTTCCTGTCCAAAATTGTTGGGACATGAGGTTGTCAACAAGATCTTCTTCCTCAAAGGCCACAGGACAAAGGATCCTCGTCAACAGTACGTGATGAAAGATTTCAAACCTAATGAGTTTAGGGCATGCAGCAGGCACCTAGAGAGTATCTTGAATGTTGTGAGAGTTAAAATTGGTTTGGATTTTTTTTCAGGAGGTGCAGAACAAAGCCACAGCACTGGCATTATCATTAAAGACATCCTTCAGCCTGCCCAGTCGGCTATTTTAGGATGCATAAGTGACGTAAACATCATGACAGAGAATAAAACACTTGTTGTGGTTTAACCCCAGCCAGCAACTAAGCACCACTCTCTCACTTGCCCATCAGTGGGACTGGGAGGAGAAACGGAAGGGTAAAAGCTGGAAAACTCATGGGTTGTGATAAAGACAGTTTAGTAGGGAAGGCAAAAGCCATGCACACAAACAAAACAAGGAAATAATTTCCAGCTTCCCATGGGAAGGCAGGTGTTGAGCCACCTCCAGGAGAGCAGGGCCCTGTCACAGGCAATGGTAACTTAAGACAATCGACATCACCTCAAATGTCCTCCCTTCCTCCTTGTTCCCCCACTTTATATCCTGAGCATGATGTCACGTTGTCTGGAATATCTCTTTGGTCAGTTGGGGTCACCTGTCCTGGCTGTGTCTCCTTCAGCTTCCCATGGACTCCCAGTCTTCTCACCACCATGGAAGTATGAAAACCACCCAAAACACAGCCCCGTCCTGCCCCAAATCAGACACTGCTCCACACCAAATGGAGTCTGAAGTTCCCCATCACTTGTGGGATTTGTATCTTTATCTAAACAGGATGGAGATTTGTCACTTGGCTTCTTTCACCAGGATTCTCTAGGTGCACCCTGAAAAACCACTATATTAGCAGGGGTGCACCACAACATTGTGAGTGGCAAAAGTTTCATCCTTGTGGTTTAGCTGGACAGAAATGAACCTTTCGATAAGGTGGTGACTTGGTTTCTGAGCTTACCTAAAAATAAACAAGGTGCTGACTGGCATGGTTATATTTTCATTGCTTGACCTATCAAAAGAGACAGTGGCAGGGAAAGGACACATCTGAAAGTGCTCAGATGACATTGCATTAATTTGTAGCAGTGCTGGAATTTCCATTGAGATGCTTCTAAGGATGTTGCAGGCATCTGGCAAAGGCTCTGCTTGTTCTTTCCTTTGATATATGCTCAGAACCAGAGACAGATGCTGTAAAATGGGGTAATTAAATGTGTATATTTCTTGTAAAAAATGGTTACTGTAGGTCATTTTGTAGTTTGGGTAAGGGGGATCTTTAAACATATCTTCACTCTGCTTGTGTAATTTGAAGGTGGCCTTTTTCTCTTTTTTTTTGGTGTTGGTTTGTGGAGGGATTTTTGGGTTCAGTTTTGGGGTTTTTTGTCTTTTTAAAGCACAAGGCTTATTTAAGAACTTTGTAGGCAAAAATATTTTGCAATGCCAAACATTTTTTGTTGTGTGTTCAGAGCAGGACTTTGCTCTTCAGCTCAGAGTGCTTTAGAATGGGAGAAGGACATGAAGGAGAATGGTGGTGTACTTAGCAGAATTAGAATAAGCCCACAAGCACATGGTTTGTACTTTTTAATTCCAAGAGCCTGAATCTGATCTCACTCCTACTAATCTCTAAAGGGATTATTCCTGCTTTACACCATCCTGAATGAAATCAGAATCTGGCCCTGAAAGCCTGTTTGTGCTTCAGACATTTTCTCAAGGCAGCTGACCTGCAAATATGAAAATGAAACCTGAGTTCCTGTGGGTTAACTGTTTAAATTTGTCAAGCTAAGTTGATTACAGCTTTTTTTTTTTTTTTTTTTTTAGCAGGGAAATGGTACTGCAAAACCTCAGGCTAGAACCCATTTGCCTCTGTTGGACTAATAGGAGGTAATCAGAGGTTCCTCTTTGGTGCAACACAGTGCTCTATATTTGCATAGCATCTTTCATCTGAGGATATTAAATAACTACTTCACTGCACTTCTGGAAGTTGTTCAGCCAGACAAATCTCTTTAATGACCCGCTGCAACTCTGGTTGCTAGCAGTGAAGCAAAAATAAGTTAATACATTGAGTTTCTGGTCATGAGTGGCATCTGTAAGGAGAGGTCTGCAACCTAGAACAGTGTGAAGCTGTTAGCTGAAAATACTGGGGTTTCTGGAAAAAAGGCTATGTCATACTTAGCTGCTGAGGAGAAAATTGATTTTTATTAGTACAGGTTCAGTTAGCGTTCACTGAGACAGCTACCAAAAGCAAATGTACAGTTTCAGGGTGGGAAAACACAGGTTGCCTTTAATCATCATTCCAACTCCTTTAGGGCCCCAAATTAATATTCTTTTTGTTCATGCGTTGGTTGTCTACATGCTCATTTTTGAGACTGTGTTTATATTGCGACCAAGGGAAAGTTGAAAACACCTTTTCTCGGGGCTGCTCTAAAAGAAACTGGTATATTATTCTCAAATGAACATGTCACATTTGTCATTCTGCAAAGCACAATTTTGGTGTAGTGACACATTTGCACAGTGTTTGAACATACTAAATGCAGCCACACAGTGGGAACCAGATGGGTAGCCTCACACAATGGCTCACCTATTTCCTTTTAGATTTTGTTCTTGAATTCTGTTATCATCTCAGATTTCTTAGTAACTGTGTCTTTGCCATGTCAGTTTGAGATGCTCCAAGCTTTAGACTACAGTTAGATAACTGTGGAGGGTCCTGTCTTTATGGACTGTAAGATGCTTACATCCCATGATTCACCCAACACAGTGGAAAAAACACTGAACTCTGGGACACTGATCAAAAAGGCTCAGTATAGGAAGATTTTGCTCACACTGGTTCAGTTATCCCATGCAAACATCTGCTCCTGCTGTGGAGCTGAGCTGCTTTTTCCTTTCCAACCTGAAAGCATGGTTATAACATTAAATATATTGAACCAAATTTGACATGCACAGTCATTTGTCTGGAAAATATCCTTTATTTTCCTTACAATAAGTAAGAAAGTCTCCTACTTCTTCAAAGGTGTGTTTAGTTTTATTACTAGTCACTCCAAGTTGTTAGCCATGGCTGATGTAAACCCTGCCTGTCTATCAGCAGAGACTGGAGGAGCTAATGACTGTATTCCTTGAGGTGAGACCCCATTGATTCAAGCTGAAACAGCTGGTGAGTAATGCTCTGAGGAGTTGGCATTAGAATAAAAAATCCAGTTGGCTTTGTGTCTATAGTTTATATGAGTAACCCAGAAAACTCTGTATTCTTCTGTTTTCCACAAAATAATCACCATCATCTCAGGTCCACATCTCTCTACTTTTCTGTATTTACCTCGTAAGTGCTATGTAAGCAAATGTAGGATTTACTGGGAGAATGAGAACTCCTGGTTAATCCCACACTCTTCAGAAAGCTCTTCCTTCCTTCAATTTTACCTCTGCAGCAATGTGTGCATCAACCTGGATCCTCTTTAGTGAAAAAGAGTGATACTACACCTTCCTTTGAAGCTTTTGCTATTTGATTGAATCAAATTCTCTAAAAATTCTCTCCATTTATATATCCATTATAGGGCAAGAGACACTTGTCCCTGTTTGGTTCTGCTTTCAGCTGGTCCCATGAAGTCTGTTGCCACAGCAGATGTAACGGTGGAGAAATTTTAAAATACACCACATACCAGATATAAAATCTACTGCCTTGCTGAACTGCTTAATGTTGCTTAGCTGACATTTCTGCAGTGTAGGAAAAGCTGCATATTACTGGCCAAGCACTTTGTAATTTTCTGTTATTTCTAAAATGGATGCCAGCAATTGGAAATATTGAGTAATTTTTAATTGAAGTGATATGATCAGTGGGTGATTAGTTTTTGGAGTGCCTTGGATGTATGCTATGTTGTAGAGACAAGCCATCTGGAGCAGGGCTGTGGTTTAGCTGCTGTAATGAGTGCCCATGGACTGCAGTGCCAAAATGACCAAGTTTATTACATAGATGAAGATCTTGAGTAATTCAATTCATTTTCACAGATCTAAATGAACTAAAATGAGAACATAATTTGGCCTGAAGTTTCAGTTTGATGCTCTTAATTATTAAACCAAATATCATCGATGCATTTTCCACTATGCTTAAAATAACCAGCCACAGCAAATCAGGCTGTTGAGTTCCTTCCTCTGCCTGCAGCTTTTACCAAATTTACCATGGCCAGGATTTCACCACATTTTGCCTAGACGGCCAGTGTGACTTCATTAGGTGCTTCTTGCATTTGCTTCTCCTCTGACCTACAAGCATCACACCCTGCCTCTGACCTTGGGGGTAGGCTGGTAGGGGAGAAGAATCATAGAACCACAGAATGATTTGTGTTGGAAAGGATCTCTAGAAATCATCTAGTCCCACGTCCCTGCAATGTGCAGGGACACCTTCCCCTAGATTGGGCTGCTCGGAGCCCTGGCTGTGCTGACCTTGAACATTTCCAGGTGTGGAGCACCCACCACTGCTCTGGGCAGCCCACTGCAGTGATACTCTCACTTCTGGGGATTACTGGGTGGGTGAGTCCCACCATAAATCTGTGTCAGTCTCAAAGCTTGCAGCTTGCGTTACTGCAGAGCACCTGTAGCAGCCCTGCTTTTGTTGACAGGCTTGTAGCTGCTGGACTTAATTACTCTAAAATGAAGACTGGTTTGTGGTATCACACTAAAATTAATCCTTCCTCTTCCTGAAATTTTCATTACACAGTCTTTTTGCTGAAGTCTGATCAGTCATGGTGATGTACAGCCCTGAAACTTGAATCTGAAGTGCTGCCCTGTATTCAGTGTATCAAGGGGTGTTTGGAGCAGTGGGGGTTACTGGAGGAAGTCACTGGAAGTGGCTGAAAGAAAAGAAAAAAGCAAACAACCTTTGAGAATGCTTTGATCTGAAATCAAATATCTGCACCAAGGAGGCAGTGTATTTTTAGGAGAGGGCACAGGCTGTGTGTAAGTAGATGCATTCTATTTGATGTGCCGAGATCAAGGTGTTGGAGTCTTTAACTGCTCATCTGGTCATCTTATCTTGTGTTTTCCCTCTTAATTTTTCCCTTGTGTTTTAAAATAGTTTTTCTCACTTGTTCTGGGAAACATTCTTATGCAAAGCCAAGTCTCCTGCAACTCAAGTAAGCTTGTTTGTAGCACAAGAGCAAAGAGGTGTCAGAGTTTTGGTTTTCCATAAAAACACATTACTTATTTCCCTTTTTTTTCTCCCCGAGCTTGTTATTAAATGAGCAGTACTTTAATGAAGTATTTAATGAAGAAAACAAAACAAAACAACTTCTGCATCCTCTAGATTGTTCCCAAATCCCTGAATGAAAAATCACTTAGAGATTAAAGCCCTTGCTGTTTCCTGTGTCATTGCAAAGCAGTAATGAGCAGAACTTGAAAAGCACTGCTCTCTCCTGGTTTGGAGTACCAGCCTCTGTCACAGCATCAAACAGCCATGCCAGCACTTTTTCATGGTACCAGATGATTAAGTTTCATAGCAGATTTTCCCCCAGTTTAATGCTGCTAATGACTATGTGAATGAGACTTAGAATATAAGCACAAGTTTGAAATATCAGATTCAGCACTGGAGCTTAAACAATCTGTACAGGAGGATGCTGTTGAGAATGTAAGCATCAGTTTAAAATTGTCAAGTTTTCCAGTTTTATTGCAATTTCCCCAAAGCCATGCAATCCACAGCAGACCCAGGAAAAAATTGCAGGAATCAGGTTCTTGCTGTAAGCAGGGACAAGTGGCATGCCCTGAGCACTGGCACATGATGAACGAGCCAGTGGCCTCTCTCTCAGCAAGAGCTGAGTCACTTGGGTAATTCCTATTTTAAACAGCAGAACTGGATTCATGCTTCAAGCAGCCTCAGACAGCCAAAGAGAAATAAACTTCAGGTTAAAACCCTGTGTTTTGTGTCATTACCTTCTTCCTTTTTACCCCTGCAGTGACAGTGTGTCAGAGGGTAACAATGGGAAAGGGGAACTTTGCTGTGTGTGGGAATAATAAAAACCAGCAAGGTCTATACTGTGAGGTTCCAGTCTGCAACAAGAGAAATCGAGCACTTACCTTGCCTTCTGATGTACAGAAAAGAAAAACAGAGGCAGGTTTAGATGGAATTTTAACTAAACTGTTTAGATTTTGCAGGCTACCACCTTGTAGCCTTTAATGTAGTGGATGAGAAGGAAGGGCTCATTTACTGTGAGGATGGTGAGACACTGGAACAGGCTGCCCAGAGAAGCTGGGGATGTCACATTCCTGGAAGAGTTCAAAGCCAAGTTGGATGAGGCTATTACTAACTTGATCTAATGGAAGGTGTCCCTTCCCATGGCAGGGGTTTGGAGCAAGGAGATCTCAAAAGGTCCCTTCAAGCCTGAGCCATTCTGTGGTTAAAAGCCCTTGATAGGTATGGTTACAGATGACAGTATGTGACTGACAGTGTGCTGAGAGTGCATGGCCCTCAGCAGGATTTGCTATCAGCGTGCCAAGGGTGTGGAACATTGTTTGAGGTGTTATCCAAGTGGGATGCTGTCACCTGCCTGCCATGAAAGCAGAGGTGAGATCCACCCATGATGACCCTTGAGCAGAGAAGGATGCATTGGTGCAGGAGTGAATCATCCCAGGTGCACAGCAGTGCCCCGTGGGATGGGAGTTTGGAGAGCTGCCAGGCCCAAAGGTGTCATCCTTTTAAGCAGAAAGCTTTGATGGGCCAAGGAATTTCTGCTGCCCAGGCAGCTCCATAACCAGAGGTGCTGAACAGTCTGCAGTGACTCTGGTGACCACTCAGAGATGATGTTCTCCTACTGCACTCGACATGCAGTGATGGAGACTGGAGGGACCTGCCACCATGGAACACCTCTGCTCTGGCAGGATGAAGCTGCCACTGTTTTATCTGTCTCCTCTTGGTCCCAATGCTGGGAGGGGGGAGTTGAAATGTGGCAATTGCACCTGTGCCAGAGAAGGTTTAGATTTCAGATTTTAGATTTTCAGAGCTTCCTGAACACTGCAGCTCTGGTACATTTTGTCCCCAGACATGTCTTTATTCTTAATTTCTGTGGCTTTTCAAGCAAGGAGGCTCAGAGCACTGTCCTCCTGGGTGTCCTGGTTGGTGGTGAGGACAGAAGGGGACAAGAGAAAGCTGGCAATTGGAGCCAGTGGTCAGAGGAGCCAAGAAAACAGCTAGGAAAAACACCTGACTTCTGAGATTTACTTCCTTAAGAAGCAAAGTGGAGAGCAAAAACATGTGGGATGACTAAGATATGAAGGAAAACCACGCTCATGTTTGGCAACAAGCCTTGCGTTTCAGCACTGAGGGGTAGGGCTTGGTTTTTCCATCTTGCTCCAGGGCTAGAGCATGTGTGGCTCTCAGGGACAGGACTCCCACTCCATCTGCCCCTTCTCCTTGCTGCTGGCTGACACAGCCACTGGCAGAATCAATACTGGGAATAATGCCCTGCTGTGATCCCATAAGGTAAAAAACAATCTTGCAGAAACAAGTCTCGGAGGGAACTGGATTTTAATTTTCTTTTAAGAATACTCCCAGTTTCTCTCAATCAGAAGAAAACTGCCCTCCTTATGAATTGAAAGGCAGTGAGTTCATGGAGGACAGGCACGGTTACAAGGTGAAGGCAGTTCATGTTCCTCTTGGAATAAGGAGATTTTTCCTGTGCTAGAACTTCCTTAGAGTGCAGATCAGTGTTGGGTACATCTGACAGAGCACAAGCATCTGAAAAGCATGTGCTGCTGGCAGCCCTGGTAATCTGTCCTCCTTTTATGGGACACAATGAGAAATAGGTACTTTAATATGTCATTTGTCTCATTTAGAAGAGGGATTGGAAAAATAGGCTCTGGAGGTGGGACTTCCTCTATGCTGACAGTTGAAGAAGCCTTGATGACTTGCTCTGGCTTTGAGGTGTGACGTGATCGGATGGGTCCTGCCCCAGCAGAGCTGGGAGTGAGATCCTATTAACCTCTTAGCTGGGAATGCAAGTGCCAGAGGGCAGAGGTTGGGGTGTCTAAATGAGGGAGCTAATGCTGGGTGTGTGGCTACCTTCTTCTGTGGAGAACTGAAGCACCAAGGGGTAGTGCCCATCCAGTAACCTGATGGGAGAATTTCAGAGCCCAAACAGCACTGAGTTGTCTGCACCTTACTTAAAGTCAGTGAAGGCCATGCTGCCTTGCTTCTTTTCTGTCATTAACATACCCAAACCAACAAAAAACATATATGTGTGTGTGTGTGTGTGTGTGTGTATGTTATCTTTCGAAAAATATCTAAAACATAGGTGCTCCCTTTAGATGAATGTGGAAGAGATGGAGATGCTTCCTTCTGATCTAAAATGAACAGGATCTGCTCCTCTTTCCATAGGAAGAAAAATAAAATTACTGGCCTGATTGACTGAGATGTGTCCAGCAGAACTGAAGACCCAGATTCTTTTCCATAAAACATTAATACATTAAACAGAGTCAAAACCCAAATACTCAATTGTTCTCAGATCCATGGCTCTGCTGAAAACTGGTTGGTGCCTTCCTGCTGCCTACACCCTCTGTACACTATCATAGATAGATAGTCCAGACTGACCCAATATCAAGTGCCCGCATGTGCAGTGAGTGAACCCTTTTCAAAATGTTTTTTTTTCCACATGAGGAAACAGCTTCCTCAAGTATTTATTACTTTTCCTTTCCCCTGATTGTAAGGACGCTGTGAGCCCTCTCCACAGGGCAAATGTTAGCCTGTGCTTTTTTTTCCTCAAATGAAAGAATAATAACATTCAAGTTCCAGTGGAGCAGTGATGTTTCATCAAAGTCTAGTTGACCCTGAAAGTTACTACTGTGCTATAGTTTGGAGTAAATCAGGAGAGCACGGTTTGTGATACACCAGGTGCTGTGTCTCATGTTTGGGCTGTATTGCTGCCTCCATAGGGTTAAGGAGGAAATGGCTCTTCCTGCCTGAAAGAGCCTTTCATAACATTCTGGTGGTTTTTAGGAACACCAGCTGCTGGTGATAACCTGAGGATGGAATTTCTCCTATACAACCATCTAAACAGTTGTAATTTCAGTGGCAATTTCCCTTTGTTCACACTGCTCAAATGCACTTTTCTGATGATTTGTAGCAGAGGATACATTAGCTCCTTTTTCAGGAGGACAGCTCTGCTGTGCATGCAAGTCAATGCTGATATTATAACACATTTAATTTGATAGCCCATTACTCTTACACATGTTCACTGTCATTGCAAGTGTGCTTTTTGCTGGCTTTTCTCAGGAAGGGACGAGGGGATGCAGAAGTGAAATTTGTTTAGTAAAGAAGCATCATTTCTGTTCTCTATTACAGCTAAAAGTTAAAGAATAAAGCAAAAAAATACTGATCAGTCATGGAGAAGTAAAAGGAGCAATGCTTTGCAGATGCAGCTGAGGGATGTGAAAACATGATTCGTTTTCAGAAGATTTTGTATTGTAATTCTGCATCACACCTCTGGCTCTCAACACTGCTCTCTGCCTCTCTGAGTGTTCAGCTCATAATATTCTCATTATTTGTCAGTAGCTGGGCAGCTATAGCCTTAGTTATGATGTGACCTAAAATCCCCTGAGACACCAAAGTACTTGAAGACAAGGAAAGATGTTGCTTAATAGCACATGATATAGCTGGAAAATGTGACCACAGAAAGCCCAGATGTCTGCTGGAGGCACTATTTTCTTAAATACCTAATTTTGGATACTTAAGGAAGTGTGTTAAAAAGAAAACTAAGTTGTGGGCAGTTCTTTTGAGGTCTAACATGACTGTTATGGATAATCCTTAGACTTTCAGATGCTTCCAGAAAAAACAAGCAAAGAAACCTCTACTGTATGCCATTTTAGTATGTTGATAATTTAATTTTATTTATTTGTTTATTTATAACTCTAGAGGCTTTTAAATCAAAAGCAGCATTTCAGGTTGGGGAATACTAAGTCTGCTTCACAATGATGTTTTCCTTATTTGTAAGGTTTTTGCTGAACCTTTTGTGAATGTTTGACTTTGCAGAAACCCCCAAATTACCATCTGGCCACGTGCAGCTTTGCTCCGAGGTGGCTCTCTGGTGCTCAGTGCTGGGCCTCAGGGAGCCACAACTTCCCAGTGCAAAGCACTTGCCCTGGAGTTCTTTTGCTTTATTGTGTTCAGATTTTTTTTCACCTTTTTTCCCCCTCTGACCTCCTGCTGCTGACCTTGCTGAACCTCTGTCCTGATCTGTATCTTATGCTACTCTGAAATATCATGCACAGGAAGCATCTGGCCATTCCCCTGCTGTATGGGGCATTCTTTCAGAGGATTATCTCTGTTTCATTCTGCTTCGTTCTGGCACAAAGCCTGCAAAAGTCATTTGACAAACCTAAGCTCTCAGCAGATCCAGATCATCCATCTCTGGCCACTCCTGAGACACCAGTGATTCCTGCAGTGTCCACTTGCTTGGAGCTGGCTGCCTTGGGGACGTGGGCATTTGTCAGGTTTGCTTTTTCCCCCTTCTCATTGCTTTGTCAGTCATACCCCCTAGAAAAGGAGCTGCAAGTTGCTAGGAGGTGAAGCAAAATGTGCTTAACTTTGGGAAGTGAAGTGTGTGATGGAGATGGGATTTTTAAACATCCACTGACAGTATTCATGGTGGCAAGGAGGGGGTGTATTTCTCACAAGCTTCTGGCTTCTGCACTTGCAGATTTCCCATTGAGAGGGAAGTTTGCTTTGGTTTTGCAGGTGCAAGGGAAAACAAGTGTCAGTGGCTTCCTTCCGAATTTACTCTGTCTTTTCCCTTTTTTAAAATAAATTTGGCTCAACTGTTCTGCACAGCCCTGGCAGGTACCCAGCCCCCTTCGTGTTTCTTTGTTGACTCAACAATAAATCCAGCCAGAGGAGAACAGCTTAATGGTCTGTAGTAATCATCCATCCAAAATCCTGGCTAAAATCTTCATGTCTCCAACCTGTGCAGCTCCTTTCCTCCCAAAGGGGAACTATTCATGTGTGTGGTGGGTTGCCAGAGGGTCCTTGTTGTGCCTTGGTGTGTGTTCAGAGCTAGGTTGGATGAGGCTTAGAACAATCTGGTCTAGTGGAAAGTGTCCCTGCTCACAGCAGGGGGCTGGGAGTGGATGATCTTTAAGTGTCTTTCCACCCTAAACCACTTGGATTGTTTGTCATGAGCAGTGCAGGTGATGTTGGTGCAGCATGAAATGGCTGGGACCCCTGGGATCCCCACAGCCCTGGTGAAGTATGTGCCTAATATGGCCCCTTTGGAAAATCAGGAAACCTTCAACTGGGACATAATACCCTTTTCCAGGCTAAAATATAATCTGATCAGTTCCAGATACATGGGTTTCACTTAGATGCTGCAGGTTTTAGTCTTGTGGGTTATTGCTGTGTTGATAAGATTAATGATGTTGTCATGGTCATCCTAATGGTTTTTCACTAAAATGCCTTCTTTTCATGTTGGGTAGCAATGTGGGAATCTCTCCCTTCATGTTTTAATTTTTTTTTCTAAGTTTCCTATTAGCAGGATAAGCATTGAGGTGTGATTCCCAGTGCTGAGACCAGAAGGTCTATTCAAAGAATTCAAAACTCCTGGTTCCTGAGGGCCTACTGAAGGGTATTTAATATTTGGGGCTGCACCAAACTCCTCAGGATACAGCTGCAAGGAACAAAAGCCTCTGAGAGATGTACTTATTCATTACTGTGTACAGTCATATATTATAAAGTTTAATGCTTGCTTGCAGACTGGGTGACAGAAACTCTATTTGCACTGTGTTTGCCTCTTAATCATTATGATAATTTCTTATACATCATCTCTAAAAGGCAGATTAAGTCCAAGCATGACAAAACCTCACATGGTATTGCTGCTGTGATCTACCGAATAAAAGCAGTGCTATGTTTATTTTAAATTTTTTTTTGAGGGAGAGTTCTTACTTACCTATTCGCAAACCATGCAGTCACTTAAAGACATTATTCTTCTGCTCAGTGATGAAATAAGCCCCAAAGTCGTACCAGTGAGGTCACCCAGGTACCTGCAAAGGATGTGCTTGAGCTTAGCAGCAGTTTGCTAATTACAGCTGGTGCAGTGCCCTGGCAGCAGCATTCATTAGCAGATGCTGTTTGGCTGTGGCAGCTTCCAGCCAGGGTGCATGGCATGCTGTGGCAGGGCTGCAGCAGGGAAATCCTGAGGTGAGTGATAACTCTCCAGACAGCACATGAGCAGAAGCAGGGCAGACATCCTGACAGGATGCTTGGTTCTCAGCACAATCTTTGTGAACTGCAAGAATTCATTTTCCCTCTCGGGGCCCCTGAGCTTGAGTTTCAAAACGAGAACCATATTTTGAGCTCTTTGTTCCAGCAGAAAATCAGCTCCTCTTTCCTGCTGAAACTCTCTCAGTTCTGCAAAGGTGTAAAAATAAGCCAGGCTCTGGCTCATGCCTTAAATTTAGTGTTTTGTATTTGCCAGATTGGATCTTTTGGTGGCCCCCCTGTGCCCCGTGTGAGCTCTGGCTGACCCGGGGAGATCCCACAGTCCTGTCACACTGTGCTGAGTGTGGCTGCTCTCACTGCCTACAACTCCTTTAGCTCATTTTGTGTAAGATGTCTCTCTTACAAGTAAACCACAGATGCAACTTTCTGCAAAATTACCAACTTTTATGGAACACTTATGGCTCCCTGCGAGGTCTCCTCCTCTGCTCCCACTGTGCTGCTGATTTTCTGAAGACAAATTAAACAGATCTATTCCAACCTGACTGAAGCCATTGAGTTACTTAAACAGATTGACCTGACTTGGGCTTATCAATTTCTTTAATGAGGTGCTCCTCTGCAACTTCTGATTGGCTTTTCGCCATCCTTCTCATTAAAAAATTTATTTTGGAATCTCTTTGTTCCAGGTGGAGTCATTGCCAGATAGTTGGCTGGGTATATGCCTGACCCTTACCCCCTAATAATGCTTTAATTTTCATTTTTAAATCTAGCAAAGGCACTGAGAAATTACGTTCCTTACAGATACATGATTTGAAGAGTGTTTTAACTCTGAGTGAGGAGCAGCAATGAAGAGGGTACTTCTTCCCTCTGGGTCCATGGAAATAACTGTGCATAATAGAAAGAGTTTCAAGATTAAAATGGTGATTTTTACAGCCTGGGTGAGATGTCTTTCTATGGTCACCTTTTAAAACAACAGTAGTGACAGATTCCACCTAGGCTGGAGGGATAATGACTTCCCATTGAAACTTTATGAAATTGAACCTTCAGGATCAAATGGTGGATATCTGAAAAGTTTACCCAAAGTGTGGGGGAAAAAGAGAAAAAAACTCGTTGTTGATATGTAGAAAAACTGGTGTGCTTCTTTGGGATGTGTGCACAAAAACTGTTGAATTAATCCAGATTTACTGCAAGACAAAACTGTACTCTGACCTTGAGCATCTCTCCCTTGACACATCTTTCTTGATGCTGATGGTCCTTCCCCTAAAGCTGTTGAATTGGCTGTTGGGGGATTGTCTTGTTCTTTTCCCTTGAGCCATTAAGGTCATTTATGTTTTTTGTACATTAGTCAAGGCCAGAACCTCTGCATGTGTGTGAAGTCAAAACTGTTTGAAGGCCTTACTCAGGCTACAAGGAGAATGCCTTTTTTGTGCTCCAGGTCCTTCAACTCGAATGTTTACCCAAAAGTACCTCCCAAGTTCTTCCTCCTCTCCAAAAAACATAACAAGCAGTGCTGGCTGTCCTCTTTCAGGTCACAGATTATTAATCCTTCTGGTGTGAGCTTGAGCAGGGCCCTCAGTGGTGGGAAGGGAGGGTATCTTTCAGCCTTCCTCTCAAAACTGGCTTTCTGCAAAAGCCCATCTCGTCCATGTGTATTGGGCACAAGATGTACAATGTGGGAACTCCAAGGAAGCACAGGCAGAGAGAGAAATGAGTGATTTTTGGGTGTCTCTTGTATGCAGCTGTGAGGTATAGGGCAAATGCTCACTCTCCTGAGGTGCAGCATGCAGGGACATCACACCAGGTACCTCTGGGAACATTACCACTACTACTACCTTGTTTTTTTCTTTTAAGACAAAGACTCTGTAGAGTTTCTGTGCTAGGGTGGCAAGAGGGCTACTGACCAGAAGGAGTTTGATGCATAAATTTGCACTCAGGCATCCTCTTGTGTATGTTTCTCTGACTTTTTCCCAGAGCACAGTCCAGAGTTCCATCTGAGCTCACCAGGTTTCGCAGGAGCTGATTTTGCCTTCAACTTCTGCATGTTCTGTCTGTACTTAGTGGGAGCAGGTTCCCAACTCCACTGAAGTGTTTTGTTCTTTCACCCTGGTAGAAATAAATCCAATTTCATGCAAAGTTGCTGCAGAAGAAAAGCCTTCTGCTCTGGCAAGTAAACCACCTCTGCTCCTGTCCTTCCTGCTTCAGGCACCCAGCCTCGCTACTGACAGTGTTTGCATCTCAAATGCACAGTTGGAAGAGCCAGGCAGGGAAACCCAAGATATATATTGCAAAATAGATACCTTCTATGTAGAAAAACATCTCATTCCAAATGGAGAGAGGAGGAGGAGTGTGTGTGGCTGTGGGCCCTGGAAAGTGGAGGCATCCCTGTGGCATTAGTGAGGACCCTGTGTTTCAGATCCCAGCAGCGTGCTCCAGCCCCTGGCTGCAGAACACATTCACAGTATTTATTACTGACTGCTATTGGATTTTTATAAAATTGATTCAGCAGAGCATTTGCATCTGCACTATTTAAGGGAATGGGGAGTGATGTGTGCTTAAGTGTCTTACTGAGCTGGTATTAATTTAGATAAAATAAATAGGTGTTTCCTGGATTGAGTCTGGTGCAACCTGATTAGATTTAGGATGTTTCAGTTCTGAGTGCCTAACTTAAGATACCTCAACACACAAGTTAATAAAAAAAATATGAACACCCATCAGAAAAGCAGAGCCTTAACAGCATTGAACCATATACAATACTCATTTGCAGAGGGTTTTCCAAGGTGTGCAGTCCAAGCAGTTGGATAACAAATATGAAGTTGTCCAGAGGACCATGTATATTGGGTTTGCAGACAGTATTGTTGAGTTGTGGTCAGACTGACCACAGATAAACCTTTTCTGACTCAGATAATCAAGTAACATTCTGCATCAAAGCCACAAGAGTTTGGAAAAGGTGGTTTTTGTTCCTGTGTGTGCCCAGTGCACCTGATCCTACATTCCTGTGCTGGTTCTGAGAAACTGACCATTAAAATCAAAAAGGTTTTTGACTGACTAAGGAGTTCAGACTTTATTGCTGTGGATTTTAGTTCCTTCCATTCATTTTCCTTTGATTATCGGGACAATGCTTTATTTTTGCACAGTGTAATATTTTATTAAAGGCGCATTTGTAGCTAATAACATTTATGAAGAGGCAGCTTTGACTGAAACGACATCTGAATGTCACTTGAATAATGAATGGGAATGCCATATATCCATTAAAATTTGAACAATGATAACTGTATGTCTGTTAGAGTCCCCTTTTTGATGGATGTGGCCAGCAGCCATTAAAATACAGTGAGAATTCTTGTTCACAGTCCCACAATGGCTGATAATAACACTCTTGATAAGAATTTGCAGCTCAAGACACCAGTTTTACAAAAGGGATTTATTGCAGCTAACAGCAGCTCTGAAGATTAAAATGTAACCATCATTCAGTTCTATTTTATTTTTTTTTTAAATCTCACAGATGTAAAGAAAGGATTTTACTTCCCCATCACTCTCTGGAGTTGGTTTCCTGCTGACCCTCATTAAAAGTTACTCACTTTTTGAATATAAAATGTTAGCCAATATCCCCACAGGTTTAAAGGAAAAAAAACCCAAAACTTTTCATCTTATTTTTAACACTGACGGTTTGTAGAATTTAGAAATAGATGTGGCCTGCTGTGTCATCTGGTCAATTTTCTACACCCCTCCATTATTTCTTGCAAGCCTTCATGTTTCTGGGCTTTCTAATGTTTATAGATGCATTGCTGCTGCAGCTGTTCTCCAGCTCAGTGACATGGGGCTGTCACTAGGCTTTAACAAGGAGACTCACTTTGAAGCTGAAGGAAAATAAGGAAAAAGCTTCTTAATAGAATCTATCCCAGAAAGTGACTTTGCTTAGCTTACAGTAAATACGGGGTGCTTCAAAAAATGTATTAACTGTAGAGTCTTGTAACTGTTTTCTTGGACCTACAAAGCTGATGCAAGAGGCTGTGTAGTACAGTGGCTGAGATGACTGACAGATTTATATTCTGCTTTTTGACCTTCAAAAAGTCACTTAATCGAGCTTTTCCTTTACCCCCTCATCCTTTCTGCAGAGCAGGGTTTATCTGAGCAGAAAGTGCTTACTAAGCACCAGTTGAACACCCACTGTGCCAGGACCCTGAGCTTTATCTCTCAAGCCTGGTCAAATCCAAAATAGGTTGGTCTTCTGAAGAAATAGGTTGTTAAAAGACTCATGTAGGCTCAAGTTTTCGACTGGCACAAAAAACTGAATTTCTTAAGGATTTGGCAAGCTGAGTTTAGCTTTTCTTCTATAATTATGGATATAGTTTGTTGGTTTTGCTGATTCTTTACCTCCATTCCTGTGTTCAGTTCCGATCTGGCAGCAGGAGCTGGAAGGCTCACATCCTTGTGCATTGAACAGGATGCAGTGCCTAATTATTATCTTGATTAAATTTGGTGATTAAGTGATCTGTAATTGTGTGTAAGCTCAGACATCCCAAGATATTACTCAGAGCCATGGTGACTGATCATCTGGTCAGGGTTGGAGCGGCACTGCGTTGATTAAATCTTACTTTAAGGAGCAGGTTCACATCTCTGCAAGCACTTAAAGCTCTGTGGAATTTTGCTACATTTCTCTTTGCTGAGAAATGTGTAAAAGTACATCCAGTGCAAGTCTAGATAAGTAATAAATGTCAAGAAAGTATCTACAGAAAGATGTATTTGTAAAATATATTAATGACTCCTTGTTTAATTTAAGAAGACAGAAAAATACCACATTCCTGATAAATCTCTGAAGTAGAAAAAAAACATAAGAAAATAAATATATGCCAGCATCATAACTTCCTCTTGATGACTAAAGCTATGGCATTTTTAAAGCCAGGGATGAAGCAATTTTAGGCATGATTCAGTTGAAATCTCTGCCTTCCTCTGTCCTCTTAGAATAAACCACCCATGCATTTTAAATTTTGCTCCTTTCATATGCTATGGGATATTGATAAAAAATGATAATAATAAAAAAGCAATGTCCCTTATAGCAAAGAAAAGACAGTCTGGTAGTCAAATATTTTTCAAGCGTGATGCAACTTGGACTGAAAGACTGGAGTATCACCCAGTAATAAGTTTGTGGAGATGAAATTCACTTGGATAAAAGGTACAGAATTATGCAACTTGACAGGCTGAGTCCTAAAGGGCAGCAGTCTTGGATCCAATAGTCTCTCATTTTGAATAATTGCTGTGCAACACAGAATCAAACATTTATTGCTGAGTACAGGTGCATTTGCTCTCCCTGGTGACCCTCTATAAGCAAATGTGCAAGACGATTTTATTACCAGGAATGCAATTCACACAAACTGTTTGCTTTAGAGAATTAAATAAACCCAGACAAAGGACAGTCAATACTGTTGTTTTACCTCCTTGCATTTAAATGCTGCCTCCTGGATGGTTCAATAGCAAGCTGGAAGACAGAGGGGTTCTGTGTAATGATTCATGTGAAGAAATTTTCCTTTGAGGAGAAGCCACAAGAGCACCAAAATCAAGGGGTTACTTTGCTGTAGACAGAGTATCACCTTGATCTGAGCAGGCTGCTGTGGTTGATGCCTAGTGGGAATTCGGTTGACAGGAGAAATCTTGGCTAAAAAATTTGTTTCCAAACTGGAATGGCTGAGCAGTGGCAAAGCTTTGATTTTGCTGCCAATGCAGCATTTGAAGAGTGAAACCATATTTGTGGCTGTGGTTGAAAGAGCTTCTAGGAGACATTTGAACCCATGCCATGGATTTTTGAGCTAGGAGCATTTTTCAGTGCAAGGGGAAATGACATCTCAGAGCAGCACTTGCCTGGGGAGGGGCTGTGATCAGTCTTGCCTTTGGGCAGAGCCTTCCCTGAGACCTGTATCTCTTCAGTGCAATTAAAATTAAAAGGCATCTGGTGCCTGGCTTGTAGTGATGACAGCACATTGCACAGCTGTGGAGGGACATTAGGAGCCACTTAAAGTGCCAACTAGTGCCTTATTTGTTACTCTACCATATTCAGGCAGTGTTGACTATCCCTTGCTGGGAAAAAATTAGGCTAAGCAGAGTCAGAAAGGTTAATGCCTTTGCTTTTCTCCTTTCTATCAGCTCTATGAGCATAAGAAAGCTAAGGCATCCCAAATCTTTGTTGTCTTCATAAACCCCTGAGAACTCCATTCAGAGATACAGATCCGACACAACACCCTGGACTCTCAAACCTTGTAATTGCTTGCTTTCACATACAGACTGGTGTTCTCCTCCCAGCACTGTGTTTTGGACAGTGATAAGGTAAAGGAAAAGAGAAGCACTACAGAATTTATATTGGACGTGATTGATAGCGCCTCGTGCAAGCAAGAGTAAATACTGAAATGCTGATTTATCTTTCCAAGAACAACAGCTGGGCTTTTTATGACACTTGAACTGAGGAATATAAACACTGGGTGACAGCCACAGTAGGACTGACTATTCCTGCAGTCTATCCAGTTACTAAGAGCCAGCACAGAGCAGTGCAGAGAAGCCATCAGAACACTGCAGGAAGTCCTCAGCTGTTACAGATCTGTTTGTAGGGCAGGGATGATGAGATCTCCTAGGGCTCAGTCCCTGTCAGGGTATTCTGGGCTGTTCATCCTCTGCAGGGTTCAGGATCAATCCTTCAGCCCCCTGGAGCACAGACATCACAGACATGGGATGAAAGCCATCACGGACCATTTTTGTGCATCTAACCCTGGGTTTGGAGCAACAGGTTTTGTCCTGAGCAAAGACAGGTGGAAGGAGATGTGTTTTCTCAGCACTCTTGAGAGTGTGTGATCTGGCAGAGGAGTCTTCTCTGCCAAAATTTTCTTTGTAATCATTTGTGAGATAAATAAACTGCAGATGTCACGCACAGACAAATGAAATGGAAGCTATGGCAAAGCTGGTCAAGGGCACTTTCTCCTTCAAAAACTCTTGTAATGGGTGACCCAGACTTTCAAGACAAAATATTTGGCGAGTGAGTCCAAACTGAAGAAATTCTCTTATTCACTCAAAAGCTCATGCTTCTTGCCAACTCAGTAATGTGCTGTTAGGACAGGTAGAAAGGGCTGCTTTCCAAAAATAAGCAGCTATTATGCAACAAGCTTAGTTATATTAATAAATGAAAAATGGATGTACTATTCATTATCTGCTTTCAAATCCAAGTAGACAGTCATACTGATGATTACTGATTATTTTTTCATTCTTACAAAGAGAAAAGTTTGAGGAAAGACAGAACTCAGTCTTTAACATTCTTTTGATTCCACATTGCAGGTTGGTAATTGATGAAAGATGTTCGATGTGTTGAACACGTTACTTGAAACTTTTCTGTTGGCTTTGTGATTTGAACTAGATCTGACAAGTTACATCAAGAGTCCTTCACAGGACGCTCCCTCTAGCAAGAGTAATACCCTTCTTGCAGGACCTGCTTCTGGAGTTCTCATTGAAGTGAATGGACTTGATTTGGGTAGACAGCATTTGTCTCTGTTCTGTTATTTTGGGGGTTTCATTCTCACTCTGTTGAATATAGGAGCTGTCCTGCATGTAATGTCCACTGTTACAAACAGGAGCAATATTAAAATTCATCCTTAGTTGTTTTTAAAAAGAGATTTTTGATAAAACAGCTGGTGGAAATAATTTGAAAGACTCAGCTGGCTTTGCGTGAAGTTGGAGCAGGCTCAAAATACGCTGACAAGTCCAGCAGTGAAAAAAATCTCTGTTGTCAGCTATGTATCTCCTTCTCCTGCACTCTGGGTTATTCTTACTGTCTCTCCTTGGGCACTGAATTTCAGTGTCTAAATGGGAGCCCAGTAAGTGCAAGTCTGTTGGGTTTGCATGGCAAGGTTTTGACAGGGGTGGCTTCTTTGAGAAGCTTCTGGAAGCTTCCCCTCATGTCCAGCTAAGCCAAAGCCAACTGGCTCCAAGCTGGACCAAGTCCATCTGCAATGCTGTAGTGCCTCTGGGATAATATATAAGGGGGAAAAGTTGCTTCTCAGCAGCAGCCAGAGGAGAGAGGAGGGAGAATATGAGAGCAATAGCTCTGCATGCACTGAGGTCACTGGGTCCTGGAGGATTGCACCCCGAGGAGGGGTCTCAGGCTGGGGCAGTTCAGGCAGAACTGCAGCCCAGAGGAAGGACGTTGGAGAAGTCTTTGGAGGTTTGGCTCCCTGAAGATGAAGGAGCAGAGAGACAACGTGTAATGAACTGATCACAGCCCACATTCCCTGTCTCCCTGCACTGCTGGTGGGATAGTAGGAAGAGAAATCAGGAGTGAAGTTGAGCCTCAGAATAAGGGAGGAATGGGGAGAAGATGTTTCAAGATTTAGTTTTATTTCTCATTGTCCTGTTCTGATTCCCAAGTTTGACTCTGTTTTGTCTGTGGTGGTAACTGGTGAGTGATCTCTCCCTGTCCTTATCTCAGCCCACAAGTTTTTCATTATGTTTTTCTCCCCTGTCCAACTTAGGAGGGGAGTGACAGAGTGGCTTTGGTGGGAACCTAGCACAGTGAGGCTCCCCACATTTCCAGTGGCAGGAGTCTGCACTGTGATCACTCAGGGGCAGAATTTAGCTCCAAAATTACAAATGTGCATTGAAAGTGTGTGGCTGAGGCTTCTGTCTCAGAGATGGGCTGGAACTGCACATCCTGGCTCTTATCCTGGGTGCTCATGGGGCATGACCCAAGAGTTTAAACACCTCCATTCACCTGCTCCATCATCACAAGGATACTTACATTACCCTCTGCAGGAGTACTGCTCTCTGCATAAGCAACCTGCTGTTAATATCATACAAAGCACTCAGATTCATTCATTTTTGGCCCACCCCAGTTGCCTAAAAGGGGTTGTGCACATGTGAATAGCTGCATGTGGCTTCTCTTACCCAGAGGAAGGCAATATGTGAAATTTGGACTTATATGCCTACATGAACATACATAGCTAAAAGAAAACAAATAAGAAACAAGTTGATGATATGTACCTGTGTTACACTCAGAAATGCTCTTGAATGGGGTGGGTGACAATAGCATGGTGGCTTCTAGATGCAGGTGGAGGCAGCAGATAACTGTGGTGACTGGTGCCAGGCAAACCAGCTCCTGCTGCCAGGGTCCAGCATGGAGCCCTGTGGCTCCTTTGCAGGCATCACCATGGGTCACAGAATCACAGCCAGGGAACCAGCTGGTAGCTCTCTGTCTGCAGCTTTCTTTATCCCATAAAGAGTTTCAAATGCTGCCCCCTGCTCCTTGCTTTTTAACAGATGACATTGAAGGACTTTCACTTTTTCCCCCCCAGTTTTTTTAAGGCTCTCCCTGCCTCATCATGTCCTGGTTGACGCCCCTGACTGCTGACCACTGACTTCTGCACCAGCAAAACTTTCATGGAATCATGGAGGCATTAGGGTTGGAAAAGACCCCGAAGATTATCAGGGCCAGATGTCTTTTTTCTTGTTCAGAAACCAGTCTGTGGCAGGGCTCCCTGAAACCCCTTGGTCTCACTGCAGGCACTAAGCCCCCACCCCACCCCAGGCGGCTGCGCCGTTCTGCCGGAGGCATCAGGGATGGGGCACAGCCAGCCTGGGAACAGCCACCCTGCCTGCCTGCTCAGCTGCCCTTGCCAAGCTGCAATCTGGGCTCAATTCCTGAAGCAAAACGCAGCTGAAGCAGCTCAGTGTTACCCTCTCCAGAGACCGGCTGCTCTCACCTGGCGCCTCGCAGCTAATCACAGTGACAGGAGCCATTGTTTATTTTCCTCCATCCTTGTCTTCCTTGTTTTATGGAAAATTAGAGCAGGCAGGCAAGCCATCCATCAGCCTATAAATGCTGCAGAGTCTTTTGGCTTTGTGCTAAATAATTGTGCATTTTATTGCTATTTACACATTTATTTTCCGAGGCAATAAAATACAAACTGCAGTCCTCAAGACTTTATATTTTGCATCTGTATCGCAGCAGCCGCACAGGCTTCAGCAGCAGCATGCAGCCTGCTGCCATAAATTCACTTTCTTATTTTAGTAGGTCTAACATTTATTTATAATTAATGTCAGAGACCTTACACAGGGATGCCAATTATTGATTTTTTTCTTTTTTTAAGAAAAAGAAATTACTTTTTTCTTATTACTGCCATAGCAGCACAATCAAATTGCTGAGGCTAATTTGGCTCTTAAAAACTGAGTTGGTGGTAAAGTTATAAAAAGCATCATACAACCTCTTAACTCTGGAGTTTGTATATATGGAGATTATTGTGTGGGGGGCAGGGGACAGTAATTCAAATTAGCAGCTCTGCTGGTGTCAGTGAAGGCCCGTGGGAATGGGAAAGATCTATAGCAGGAGGCATTGTAAACACTGCAAAATGAGAGCCTTTGCACGTGACAAGGGGGCTCAATGTCCCAGTGCAGCTGGGGAAGGGGGCACCCAGGGTCTCGAGTGGATCCCCAAATTCCATTGGGGTGATTGAGGAGTGGCTGCTGTGCCTGCAGGTTTGCACTGCGGGTTCAGCACTTCCCATAATCACTGTACATGGAACTCAGCTCCACTTGCCACAATCACATACACAGGGATGTGAATCGGACCGAAGAAGCCTTGAAACATATTTTTATGGTTTGAATCTCCTATTACCTGCTTAGTGCTAAGAAATCTACTCATGCATTTGTAAACTAAATGGCCCTTACCAGTAGCCCTTGCGCAGCTTGTGCTTCTTCTTCGGTCCAGCTATGCCAGGAAATCTGCTGAGGGAGGCATCAGACCTGGCAAAGAGTGATGGGAACAGCAGCCAACTCCATCTTAAACTAATTTTTACCCCTGGCAGGGATGACTGCCTAACAAGTGTTCAGAGGCTGAAACATAGCCCTGAAAAAGCTGCAGGTTGGAGGCGTGAAAGGGCTGCAGGGGGCAAAGTAACCTGTCTGCTACTGCACCAACTTCCCATTCCTGATGATTCACTGTCAAAATGCTGAGCAGCTGTGGGAAAGGGAAGAAGTGGAGTTGGGAGCAGAGTTGGGAGCCAGGGATGGATGTTACATTTCTTCCTCAAGCTCAGTAATGTTGAGAATATGATGGATGTCTGCAGGCTCACTCACCCCTTCCACATCTGCAAAGCAGAGCTGGCAACAGCATGTCTTGTGTATGGTGATATTTGGAGGGATTACCAAAAAAAGGGCTTGTTATGAACAGTTGTCGTGAGAGTTTAATAACCCTCTTGTTTTGTGCCACCTTCCCCTCCAAGAGGTTCTCCTCCTATAGCAAGTGAACCTCAGTGGGTCAGAAAATAAAACCAGAGGTGATCAGTCCATCTCTGTGACACCTTCCCAAGGAGCTTTAAAAACAGTAAGGAAGCCAGCCCTGTGTCAGCTGGGTGGGGTGTGATACCCATGCATGAATGTGGCAAGAAATGTATTCTCAGCATCTCTGGAAACTCATACCCCAAACATCTCCACAAATGGAAGCAGTGAGTGCTTGGCTTTTAATTGTTTGTCATTGCACAGCCACAAATGCCACCTGAATTTTGTCGCTTAAAGTCTGCCTTTTGTTTTTTTTCTCTTTTTGTCTAACACTATTAGGGTTTTTCTCTCTGCTTGCTAATCAGGAAGACAGCTCTATTTTCATTTCTTAATTAGCTTGGTATTTCTACACTCATTCAAAGACATCTGGCCAACTTGAAGTAACGTGCAACACCTGCCAAGCCAAAGGCTTTGCACCCCAGGACTAGAGAGCCTGGGGGCAGGAGAACATGTCTCACAGAGCTGCATTGTCTGGGCTTGGGGCAGGTATCACCCACAGGAGCCTCACCTGCACAGGGGGGATGTTGATGACAGGCATAAAGGAGCATTATTCTTTCCCAGTAGCACTGGTGGGGCTGCAAAAACCAGTGCTGGGGAGCCTGGCCACCAAATGTGCATCTTACATGGATTTTGTGAAATTGTTTCTGAAAGAAAATCCTGGTTTTAGTCTGCTTGTGTTGAACAAGTTGAGCTGTAAATCATGTTGAGCTATTGCAGACCAAGCCCTACTTATTCTGAGTTGGAAAAAGCACCAAAAATACCCAAGGGCCTGTAGGAATGGGACAAGGGGTAATGGTTTTAAACTAAAAGTGTTTAGATTCAGACTAGATATAAAGAAGAAATTTTTATGAGGAGGGTGATGAAACACTGGCACAGCTTGTCGAGAGAGGCTGTAGATGGAAACATTCAAGGTTAGGTTGGATGGGGCTCTGAGGAAGCTGATCTTGGTGAAGATGTCCCTGCTTATTGCAGTGGAGTTGGACTAGATGACCTTTAAGCAATGTCTCTCTCATTTTTTATTCTTTGCTGTAGAAGAGTGGTTTTATCTCAGTGGGAGATTGATTGGTTCAGACCAGCAGAAGTTTGGGAATCCCTGTGTGCTTCCTTCCCTCCTGCTCACAGCAGCATGACCCATATAGGGGTTAATTCCAGCAGTAAGCCCTGTCAGCAGGTCAGTAAACCTGCTCCCAGACCCCTCCTGCTCCCTGCTAATTCAGGCAAATCCTCTTTCCGTGTACCTGCTCCTTTTTCTTCCATTACCTTGGAGTAAAAAGGTGAGGATGAAGGAAAGGTAGGAAAGTTACGGAAGCACACTTTAGCCATTTTGGTAGGTGCATGGGAGCAAAATCAGTCTCCCTGAAAGTTCAGCATTGCCCCTGCTGTCTCTGTGTGCTGTCTGCCCACTGTACCTGCTCCTCCCCCCATGACTGCCTGGACAATAGCATCCCAGGACCTTTCCTGTCTTTCCCAGCACAGAGTCATGTCCTGTAAATAAAGCTGAGATTATTTCCCAGGCTGCCTGTATCTAAAATCAGGGAGTCATTTTCTTCTGGGTTCATTTAGTCAGGAGGAAAGGAGGCTGAGGGGAGACTTGCTCTACATCTCCCTGAAAGGAGGTGGTAACCTGGTGGGGGTCAGTCTCTTTGCCCAAGTAACAAGAGACAGAATGAGAAGGAACAGTCTCACATTGTGCCAGGGCATGTTTGGAGGCATGTTCAGATTGGATGTTAAGAAAAATTTCTTCACCACAAAGGCTGTTGAGCATTGGAACAGGCTGCCCAGAGAAGTAAGGAAATCACCATCTCTGGAACTGTTCAAAGAACACAGGGATGTGGCACCTGGGGACATGGTTTAATGATGACTTGACAGTGCTGGGTTGACTGTTGGACTCCGTGGTCTCAGAGGTCTTTTCCAACCTGAGTGATTCCGTGATTCTTGTCCCCTGCATTGCTGTGCAAGCCAGGGTGCAGCTTCAGCTCAGAGACTTGCAGGGGGATGCTCTGAGGTGATCCCAAAGGGTTTGGTTTTTATTCAGGACTGAGAGGATCACAGCACAGTGTTTCATCTGAAGGCTGGGCTTGTTTCACTTCTTTTCTTTCAGTCCTTTAAGACTGTTAAATAAGAGTTGTGGGAAGTACATTTTTTGCTGCTATCTTATGATCTGGTACTGATAACAAATCACTTAAGAGAGGTGAGAGCACTTCCTGTACTGGTTGTTTGAGGGGAAGGAGTTAAAAAGTCTTCTATTAGTTACGTGTGACTGGTTGGTACTGCCTTTGCATGGGAGGAATCCTCTCAGCACCTCACCCAGCTGAGCCTCCCACAAGACTATGAACAAATGTCCAGGATTAAAGCCAAATCATCTCAGTTTCGGGTGTCAGCCAGGAACTGCACCTCTCCGAGTGGCTCTGAGGGGTGAGCAGTCTCCTCCTTGGCTGCTGTTCTGGCTGGAAGCTCCATGAACAGAAATGACTGCAGATACTTGTAAAACTCAGGAAAAATCATTTTGTCTCCATGTGCTGTGTGCTGTCACTGAGCCTCACTGCTGTGCCTCTCTCACACTTTCCTCACTGAGGAAATGAGAGATGCACCAAATCTTCCATGCACATAAACCAGAGCAGGGACAATGAAATTCAGAAGCAAGAAATACAGGAGGCTGCAAAATAAGAACAATTTCCATCAGCTGCAAGTTTGGAAACATTTCAGCAGCAGGGATGCTGGGAACTGGAAACTTGGAAACTTCATTTTTCAAACAAAGATCTGGCAATCCTCTGAGGGACAGGAACCCCTGGTATCCATTCTCTTTTCCTAAGGATGGAAACTCCCCAGCAACAGCAATTACCAAGTACTGGATCATCCCCCTGTAGCTGAGTGTGACAACACTTCTGGGGCTGGGAAATCACATCTCATTTTTGAGTAAATTAAAAACAATGGTGTCCTTCAGCTGATGCATCTCCTCCAGAAGAAGTCATAGGTCAGTTCTCCCCTGGGAATGTCTAAGTTCTGTTTGTAATGACTTCCCTTTGGATGCAGTCATTATTTTTCAGCATTCACTTTATTTTTGAGCAAGAGAGGCGTAGTATAAAAAGATTAAAAACTCATATTACCCTGTTTAAAACTAAGCCAAGCAGAACAGCACATTTCCCAGGGTTTCTTGGTATACATTTCTTTGCAAATCTTAGAGAGATTTTAATTAAAAGTTTCTTTTTCCTTTCCTTAATAAAAGCAAAACAAAAATAAAAGTCTTGTAGCTGCCACTTTTAAAGCAAACTTTTGGGCACAAATTGGTGGCTCATTTAAGAAAAAACCCAAAACCCCAGGGCTCTGCTGCCTGTGGTCACTGGGGACTGTTAGTTTTTAATAGTGTGCCCATTAAAACTTGCCAGGAGCTTTATTTCTAAAGCAAGTGGTGACATTTTCATAACTCCATTTTCAAAGTTACCATTAAATTTTTCATCGGAGCAGGATCCCACATTCATTGCAATAGACATGCATAAAGCCTTGCAATCCCAGAGAAAAGCTTCCCTGTCCCACTGAAAATGGAGGGATGAAGGATATTGCAATGAGTGTGGGATCCTGCTCTCAGTGTTTGAAGGGGAGGTGTGATCTTGAGCCCAAGGACAGGATTTAGGTTCAGATGTTGCCCTGCTGTGGGTTTTGTGCTGCCAAAGGGCTCTTACCATTGTGGTCACAGGACAGTGACACTGGGGCTGAAGCTGAGGTTTCTGACCAGCACCAAACCAGCCCATGTAGGACAGGTGTTTGTCTTTTGTTGATGCAAAAGATGAAGTTCTTGGTTTTCCAATGTGCTTCTTCTAACTGGAGAGATGCTGGAAAGTATTACTGGGGAAAAGTCAGCAGCCAAGGCTTCCCCATCCTGATTCAATAATCAGGAGCCCAAGGGACAGAGATCTCCCCTGTGCCACTTTTTGTCATAGGTGAAAGGGTAGATTCAGGCTGTTTCCACAGCATCTGGCCTGCTACAACTTGATTTCTAGGTACCATGCTGGCAACACTGCAGAGGACAAGACCAAAACAATACTGGATTGCTCACCATTTTCTTGTGTTAAAATTTCTCATTTTAGGAAATCAATTATACCATTTTAAAAATGAAAATTTTAATACTAAATTAATTGACTCTTCCTCTGCTAATTATTTCTGTATGGCTAAGTGATACTTTGAATTTCTCTTTGAACAAGGAAGCCCTTAAATATTCAAGGATTGCTGGCTACCTTAGCAGACTCCCTGTTTATGTTTTAGCCATCTAAGTAAGACAAGTGGAAAAGATGCCATAGTTGTGTGCATGTCTGTGTGTGTTTCTCCAGCATTCAATTATCAGCATCCAAAACCTCAGTATTACCATTTTTAATGCAGTTCAGGATGCCCAGCTGAGTGCTGTATGTGCAGCTCTGATATATGCAAATCCATTTTGCATGCAGCTGTTGACATATTTTCATATTTGGGATTATGGGAAGCTTTTTGTGTGCCACTTTGATGTATGCTAATCTTTGTTTCTCTAAAAACACTTTAAAAAGTCCACACAAGTAGACAATATTTTGTCTTCACTGAAACCCTGTGTTTTTTCTGTATCCAGGCTCCCACATAGTTCAGGGCAAAGCTTCCACCAGTGGTGTGCTGAAGGGCCATATTCATGTGCCCTGCTCTGGGCTTCTTGTATCCAGCAGGTGTAAGAGACAGCCTGAGATCCAGCAGTCCTCTGGATAAAAGACATCCTAAATCATTCATTTCTTTGTTGACTGTCACCTCTGTTGTAGGTTCAGGGCAAAAGCTGGAATGGGGACCTCACACACAGGGGCTGAATGATGCCTAGGCTGGTAGCAAGAGCACACAGTGCAGTTGGATCCAAAGAGGTCAAGTTCATCTATTAGGGACATAAATGATCAATCAATTAAAGTGGTTGCTTAATGACTTTGTAATTCTGGCTTGTAACACAGTATATTAATTATCAAATGTGTTACTTATATCTCTAATATATTTTATTGTATTATTTACAGACTTCATGTAAACTTTCTGTGGCTGCTAAACTTATCATAAACTTATCATAGTTGTGGCTGTGCACTTATCATAGTGCACAGTAGATGGAAAACTTGGAAGTATTATTTTGTTCTTCTAAGGTTCACAGTGGGTGCCAGGTCCAGACAATGCACAGATGCTAAAACACCTCTGAATTTAATTGTGGGTAGTTTGACACCTTTGTAGCACCATAAAGACTAAATGTAAATCCCAGGTTAATGAATGAGAAAATCCCTGTGGTGTCATTAAATCTTCCCCAGAGTGAACTCAGTCTGCCCGATGAATAAATGTTTCATGCAGTGCTGTGTCAGATGGAGCCATCGATTGTGAGAGAAATGCTGTTGGTTTAATGAGGATCCCATCAGCTGAGCTCCAGTTAACAGCCCCACAGAGCCAGCAACTGCTTGGTTTTGCTTCAGGGCAGGAATCCCAGCCAAGAGAGTCAGAGGTGATCATGTCGGCACAGAAACATTTTTCCTAGATTTTCCTAGAGTTTTGGGATTATTGACAATATCATCAATATTATCATCATTACCATCTAATCTTTCTTGGCATTCAGAATTGCAGTTCCATGAGATCCCCTGTGGTGCCTTAATCACTTTCTTAATATCAGAAATTAATGTTCCTCACAACACATTCTTTGAAGTCACGAACAACTGTATTTATAGCCACATACATTTTCCTGCTGCTTTATCCAAGGAATAGGTTGGTGAATATTTTTGAGTGGGATATTCACAGATGGTGTAGCAAAACACCTGTGGTTGGGTTCCATTTTGTATTGGGATTGCATGGCCAGGTTTTGGTAGTAGGATTGGGGCTACAGGGTTGGCTTCTGTAAGAAGCTGCCAGAAGCTGCCCCCATGTCCAGCATGGGCACCTGGCATCCAGATGGGGTCAACCCACTACACACCTTTAGTTCAGAGTATTCTACAGTCCAAAATAATCCTATATCCTCACCTGTAATCCTATAAATTTAAAACAAATGCAGCTACAGGACTCACTTCTCAGTAGTTTTAGTTTGCATCTGTTTCTACTACTGCTGCTATTGTTATTTAGTCACTATGTGTTTGAATTACATGAAAGTAGTTTTCTTACTGTCTTTGGTGAATTAGCAAGGTTTTAAAAACAATCCATACTCATCCCAACATGAAGCTAAAACCAAAAGGAAGTGATGATTTTTTTTTCCCCTTTCTCTTACAAGGAGTAAAAGGAGTGCTTTATATTGGGATGGTAGTGATGATGTTTTTGTTTTATTTTGAATTTCTGAATGTTTTTCTTTCCTTTAATTACCACAAGTTACACACTTTCCAGAAAAAGCATTTGCAAAATGAAAAATAGATTTCTTCATTTAAAACGTCCAAGATCCTTCTTCTTGAAAATTTCTTACTACAGCAAATCAAGATGAAAAATAGATTTAATTTTGACAAACTGATCTGCAACAATACATAAAAATAAATTGTACTTGAGAAACTCTTTACCTGTTCCAATTCTAGACTTGTCCTATCATGAACCACTTAAAAATTCTTCTAGGTGCAAATACACATATGTGTCCTGGAAATCCCTTTGATAACTTCTTTTCCAAGCAAAAGTAGCAGAGCTTTGATCACAGCCTACAAATCACGTAATGGCATGGGAGGGATGTGGAAGTACAAGGGCAGTCTGTCCACATGGACTTTTCTATCAAAGTTTGTCAACAGGAATCAAACAGCAATTTTTATGTATCCAGTTGTCTGCTTGGATGTTTTTAGAGAACTCTTTGAAGTACAGCATTTTGCAGAGATAGAGTGAATAAATTCTAGTGAGTGAGTGAATTTTAGTTTAGGATTTTCACCACAGAGTTATTCTTTTCATTGTCCCAGCTTTGGACTCCTGGCATGCAATCCAAAAAATTCCCATCCCAACCCATGGTGAATACAGGCCCACCACAGAAAAGCTCTCATCCATCAGGTTAAACCTATGTGTCTGTCCAGCATGGCAAACTACAGGATAAGGGTGGAAAATAATATTTTTAAAGAACTTGTAACAATATATTTGTTTATTAAAACATCATTGTGTCTGTGAGAAAGGAGATTTGGGATATATAAAAGAAAATGAAGTACCACCAGGGAAGCAAAGGTGCCATTTTCTGATTAATAGAGTGTGTTCAAAGAGGTAGGGCTCCTCCAAAATCACTTTCTAGCAAGACAGGGGCTGTGGAAGATATTCCGACCAGCAGCTTATTTTTCCACTGTTGTTTTTCAACACATCCCTGGTTGACCTGGCAGACTCCAGCCTCTTGGCCATAAATGTTACTGTTCACGACTTGGCTGGATAGTTCTGTCATCCCAGTGCTCCTGTTTTGTCCTGAAAATATTTGAACTGAGGATTGAGCCAGAGGAATGAACCATAAACAGGGCAGCAGTGGAGCATGTTAAGTTTGAATTCATCAACAAATTCAGGCCTTTTCCCTGGCCTCTCCCAGTTTATCTCATGGTTGTTTCCTGGTATGAAGATGAGGCTGAGTGCTCCCTTGGCACTCTAATGACCTGGAAAACTTAAGACCAAGCTCCCACTGGCAAGCTGTGGTGCATTACCAGTGTGCTTTTCTTCACTGAACCTGGCATGATACCAAGCCTGGCTGCAGTAACAAAAGGCCATTATATAAACAGTGACTTACTCACATTATAGTTCCCAGTGGAAATAAATTGATCATGAGTTTATCTCCACGGCCCCAGACATTCATGTGTTTCCCAGTGATAAGTGATACCCAGGTGAATGTCATCCTTGCAGAGCTGGTGCCACCAGGGGAGGGAGCTGGGCTCTCCCCACCCTTTCCTTTCATCCCAAACCCAGTTTCAATCCTCTCTCAAGGCTGGAAGTCAGGTGCTGTGTGAAGATGGTGGTAGGGGACATGTCATTTATCAAATAGGAGGATGTTTTATTGAGATAATAGAATGGATCATCAGCATTTTTTATTCTTAGAGTCACAGAATCATAGAATTGGAATTTGGGTCAGAAAGGACCTTAAAGATCATCCAGTCCAACAGGGCCCCTCTGCCATGGGCAGGGACATCTTCCACTAGATCATTTTGTTCAGAGTCCCATCCAGCCTAGTCTCCATCACTTTCAGGGATGGGCATCTATCTCCCTTCTGGGAAATGTGTTCCAGTGTTCCACCACTCTCGCTGTAAAAAATTCTACCTTGTATCTAATATAAATCTATCATCTTTCAGTTTAAAATAATTTTATTATTTTCACTACAGGCTCTACTAAAGAGTCTCTCCCTAACTTACTTAAGCCCCCTTTAAGCACTGGGAAATTGCCCCAAGGTTTCGCCAGAGGCTTCTCTTTTCCAGGTTGAACAAACCCAGCTCTCTCAGCCTGTTCTTCATAGGAGAAGTCCTTCTCCTCAGATCTGCTCTCAATCTTCTCATCCCCTTGCCTGTATTGATATCTGAGGTTGACCTTGTTGAACCTCATGAAGGAGATATTGGAGCCACATAACTTTTCACGGCATTTGCAGTCCCGTTCAAAGCAAAATTCCCACTTAGCCTGAAGTCATGAGTACAGAGTGTAGCCTAGGGAGGACAGCACAATTAATCTTGGGTATTAACACTGTGATTTCTCCAGCCTTTGCAGGAGTGAACTCTTGGAATGCAAGGGAGGAGGATGTGGTGGAGGAAATGTCTTCACCGTGGTGGGAGGTGGCAGGGATGACAGTTCTCTGCGCTCAAGGATAAGGGCAGACTCATGACCTTTTCCAAGCCAGATCCTCTAGCCCTTTCTTCAAACATTGCAAGGGAGTTTTCATTTCCACACCACTTAGCAACAAGCCTGATAAAGTCTGCCAAGATAAATACTTATTTTGAGGCAAGAGAGTGAAAATTCCCCACCCAAGTTTCTGTTGATCCTGTATACATCTTGCACAAAGAGGTGCTTGCTTACCTTGACCACGCTGACCTGTTCCACATGTAGGCAGGGAGGCTGTGTCAGAGTACCAGGGAGATTCCCTGTTGACCTGGCCAGCCCCAGCCTGCTGCCAAACTGCTCACTGATAAGGCACAAGTGGGTAATGATTTTTTTTCAGATTGCTGGCACCTAAAATGCTGTGCAGGTTATGCTCCATAAACCATCTCCAGTTTTTCTTCTATTCACTATGATAGATGAAACACTGCCCAATAGCTGGCTTCACATTCAAGAAGCACAGGGGAGCTGCTGCATTCAAATTTTTCTGAAGCTGCTTTTTCTCATAGCTTAAATGTTCCTGAATGCTTTTCTTTTCCAGGTAGTGTTGATACGGTCAGTTTGAGTTGCTTGGAGTGAGCATTTTAATAAATCTGAGAGCAGTATACCAACTACCTTGCCTGATTTCAATGCTGTGATGCCATTTGACAGTGGCAATCAAACAAATTTATGCCTCTCAGCATGGTCAGTGATGGGGCAGAAGAGTTAGAGATCATTTTCTCCCTGGTTAAATGGCAGGTGAGACTTGGGTCTGCCTTTCTATCTCTGAGCACACAGTGCAGCAGCAAACATTGCATCTCTGTGAGGATGTAATGATGGACAGGAGAAGGGGGCCAGTGAGAGACAAAACACATTCTGATTTTAATTAATGCTTGTGTTGGGGGGTACTGTACGGATCATCTCGTTCCAACCCCCCTCTGCTATGGGCAGGGACACCTTCCACTAGACCAGACTGCTCAGCACCTCAGCCAGACTGGCCTCGAACACTCACAGGGATGAGGAATTATATGGAATCCATAATGTAATTGAGGGATGGATGGATGAATTGAAGAAGGGAAAGGGATGTGGCAGCTTGTGCTTTTCCAAAATTGTGTTGTGTGGTGGCTTTTGGTGCTCTGTAAGGCTGGGCTCACCTTTGCCTGCCAGAGCATTGAGCATGCTGAGGTGGCAGAGGCTGTGCTGGGGCACAGGCAGCATCCTGTCGTGTCTCCATGAGGCCTTCAATGCTTGGTGAGACTGAGCTCACTGCTGGAGCTGAAGGATGTGGACCAGAGGTCTGACAGGGGGTCCCAATATCATCTGGTTAAGATTCACACTCACTCCCTGTGCTCAGCTCTGACTGTCTGCCAGGCTGCCCTGTAATTCTCATTCTGTCTCACGTAGCAAGAGCTCAGAGGTCTCTGGTGAGGTGTCAGGCCAATGAAGTGTTTCTTTCTAAATGTCAGCCAGCTCTGGTCAGGGGGAGGCAGGCGCTGATGAGCCAGGGTAGGGCAGACAATCCTGTGGTTTGGAGTGAAACAGTTTCCTCCATTGTTTCCCTCCAGGCCTAGCACAGACCTGGGGCATGAATTTATGTGTGTTTTTCCAGGGACGTGCTTTTTGTTGCCCTAGAAGGACATCTCTCACAGCTGCTCTGGGCCCTTGTGGGTACAGTAAGGCAAAATTTAACTTCCCATCTTCTCCCAGGCAAGGGCTTTGAGACCAAGGGTTGCTCCAGTAGTTACTCACAAGAAGCGTGGACAGGAAAAAAGTCCTCAAATGGCAGAAAGGATGCTTAGGGACATACTGTCAGTGTTGCAAATTTATAACAATATAGCTGTCAGTGGCTTAGCTGAGAAACTACTTAATCTCTGTAGGTTTTACTGGGCAGGAATCTGAGCTGTGCTTCTGAAAATGGGCACTTGCAGTTCTGCCGCTGAGGCCTTTCTAGCACAGCACATTCTCTTGAAGTCAAAACTGCAGCAAATCTTGAACTTTCTCCTTCAAGTGTAGAGTTTTCTGCTGTAAAATACTGTGGGATGTCCAAGGGTGGTGAGATGGCCACCATCAATCATGAGAGAGCTGCAGCAGGTCACACTGTCCTTTCCCAGATTCTGACAGGGCAGGTGGAAATGTGACTTTTGAGTCTAAAGGATTTGGAGACCTTTGATCTGTTCAAGCCCTGCATGGAACACTGGCAATGTCTCTGTGCTGGGATGCTGCTGTTCCCTGTTGCCTTTGTGCTCTTCTGCCTGACATGCTGTGTCTGGAAAATGCTGGCAACTTCAAACTAGAGAGGGCCTTTCACACCAGGGTTTTAATGTGAGTTACAGACCAGAAAAGCTGGATCCTGAACCATCAGCAGCTAACAAAGATCTCCTCAACGTGGTGCTGGTACAAAGCACTTCTTCACTAGGAAACCAGGCATCAAAAAAGGGCCAAACACCAATGTTCTGGGACATTCACAGTGTGGGGAGATGATGATAATGAGGAGGAGTAGTATGGTGATTTTTTTTTTCAATGTTTTTTCATTATAATTTTCTTCATGCATTTTGTCTAAGGCTCATCCATTAAAAGAAATAAAAAAAAAAAATAACCATTGTGCTAATATTGTGTGGCAGACCACACAGATCTTGTGTAATGCCCAGATGCCCTTCCCCTGCACCTCATAAACTGTGTCATTCCCAAGGCAGCAACACATCTCAGTCCCAAAGGCAGAGTTGACTCACCTGGGTGAGTTTCATGCCTGAGGCTGAGGCTATGCAGGGCCAGCCCTGGGAGGGATGCAGGCACCTTGTCCCTTCTTTGAGTTCTTGTTTCAGGTTCCCCCCTGCCCTTGTGCCCCTGGGCTCCTTTGGTGGAGGTGGTGGCTCCTGGAATGGGACTGGGAGCAGCTCCAGCAGGGCATTATTTAGGTTCCCCTTTTCTTTCTGTGCTCCTTTGTGGGTGTGCAAATGAGCTTTTGTCAGAGAACCTGACAAGTGTTGTGAGAATGCATTGCATTTGTAAGTGGATTTGTAAAAAAATATTTCCTTAATGTGTTAAGAATTGTTTTATATTAGTCTATTGAACCGATGTGACTTTATCTTTGTTAATTACCAGATTGGCAAGGGACCAGGGACATTCTTCAGATTGTGAGTTTACAATGCAAATAAAGTCTACCTTGGAGAGAAAAAACCAAAAACAAAAGCACTTTTTGTTCCTTCTTTCTAAAACGTCAGAAGACAATGACGACAATCACAATTGATCCTGGTATCTTTTACAACATAAAATTTAGGCAGAAGTTTAAGCTCAGCTCTCACTTCTGACCATTTAATCACCCTGGACCCACTTCTACACTCAGGACAGAGTTTGGAGGAGCTTGGCTCTTCTGAACCTGCCTCTCTGATCTTCCTGGGACATGACCCTTTGCATTTTCCCTGCACAGCACATCGCTGGGTATTATCAGCATAAATAAACTGTCCTAGGGTGCACAAAGGTGCCTTACATGGGGACAATGACATCGGCTGAAAGAGGGGGGAGTGGGAAGGTAGCAGGCGAAATCCAGACCAGAAATAAGACCTTAAGCACCCAATCACTTAAGGTAGCTTAACCTGCTGCTTGCATGGGCTGAGCTGGGATCTCTGGGCACAGGCACAGCTGCAGGCCTGCAGTACTAAGCTCTGCTTATCTCTCAGGGGACTGTAGCTGGGAGAGGGCTGGGCACTAAATCTCCCTACCTTAAGTCCCCAGAAATTGTTTCTGGGTCTGAGGCCAAAATAGCCTGTCCACAGATGTGCTAATGCTGAGGTCATGCCAGGGATGATGATAAGGACTGTGGCTGGTATCATGCTACTACTTGTAATGGCTTAATTTAACTATCACAAGGAGTATCCAGAAGTGGAACAGTCCCAACAGCTGGGGTTGGCATCCCTGCATGCATTCCCACACCTGTCCCTGACCTTCCACTTCCCAGCACCTTGGTGAATCCTATGGAAACACCTTTGCAAAGATTTAAGCATCCTGTGTGAGCAGAGGGAGAGGGAGACAAACACAGTGATAGTCTGTGATGTGTTACAAGATGCTGTGAAGAATAAAAGCAGTGATGTCTCTGTTGGATCTTCCAGGTGTAAAAAAAAAAAAAAAAAAAGCTCAAAATCATGCTGAACTCAAAAAAAGTTTTACATTAATTTCAGTCATCCTTTTCCTCAGGCCCTAAATCAAATATATATCCTCTGGAGCCTTTCTGTTCAGCATATATATATATATGTTGTGTGTGTATTTCTATATATATATATCATAAATAGGAAGCATGAACATCCAGAGGAAACTGTAAGTAGTAAGAATTAAAATAGAATATCCAGTGTTCATATCCACAAGGGAGAAGTGCCTTAGGTATTCTGGTTTCTCACCTTTCCATCACATGCTAAAAAAGACAGGATGATTAAGAATTTGAAGATACTTTAGCCCACTGTGTAAACACTGGTTTGGGTTGTTTCCTCCCCAAGTTATAAGTATAAATTTAACCTTAGATGAGTTACAATAAATAAATGAATAAATCTGGTGTAATGGATGCTTGTTTTGGAGGCCAGAACTGTTTTATCAACAGCTCTCCATTTTATAGGCTTTCCCAAGAAAGGCTGGATAATCCCCCTTCCTTCTCCCTTGAAAAATAGAACAGAAGAGCAGGAGCTGTGTTTACAAATACTCACTTGGCCCAGTGCTGACAGCAGTGGGGGGTTGACCCGCCAGCATTACAGCTCTTGAATTATCCACTCCATAAATGGAAAATCAATTTGCTTCTGGGATTCAGCATGTTTTCAGGGTTGTTAGAGGCTGTGTTTTTGTTTAGACTCACAAATTCATCCAGGCCAGGAAAGCAGAGTGTTTGGGGCCGTTCTGCAGTGCAGGGCACAGCTGGCATGGATGGGGCTGTGCACTGGGGCTCTACTCCTGAGCTCCCTTTCTGACTCTCCAAGGCACAGTGGCAGCATACCCTTCGTGTCTCTAAGGCTGGCATTCCTGAATTTTACCTGGTTAGTGTAAAATCTTCCCTCTGCAACATTAAAGTGAATGCAGGATGGTTCCCTGATATACTGGTGCAAGGAGCCCAAGCAGATGGGGTTAATAAAGCCCTTTGTTATCCAGCCTGACCCACTTGTCAGCTCTTGAGCTCCTATAAATGCATGTGGAGGGGCCAGACTTAAAATAAATCTCAAGGCATTTGGCAAACAGCAACTAATTGAAGGGCACATGCTGCCTATCACGTGCTGCGGAGCAGAAACGTGGGGAAAAGGCTTAAATCCGAGGTCTGAGGCTCCTGTTTTCAGAATTGACTGTATGGGACTCTGTAAATATTTACACACCACCTCTGAAATCCAAGCTGTTTCCAAGGTGCTGTGTCAAGCCCCTTGGAAAAGCAGTTTGGCCTGGGGCAGCTCCTCTGGGATCCCCAGGAGAGGAGCCAGCAGGAAAGCTGGGGATGCTGCAGCTGCATTTCCCTCCTGTCAGGATAAACAGCACCTTTGGGTGATGCAGTGAGGGGGTCCTGCATCAGTGCCATGCACAGAATGAGTTAAAATTTCATGGTAACAGTTGCAGTTTTACTGGCTCTTTGCTGAGCAGTGAATGAGATTTCTCGCGCTGGGCTTTCACTTGTTCATAAATTGCACGTATTCTGACATGGTTGCTTCTCTGATTTTTTTCCTACCTTAAAAAAAACCAAAACAAAACAGTGTTGTTTAAGCAATGGCACTTGTGAGACTTTTTGTAAACATCTGAAGTTTTATAAACAACGTGTTTTCTTCCCACAAAACAATGCCTGTCCCACAATGGTATTCCTACAAAACACTGTGGGATGAAGGGATTCATTTTATGACTTTAAAAAACTTGTTTAAATCACTGCTGCCAGGCAGGGGAAGGGAGAGCAGCTCTGGGTCCCTCTGTACCTCCAAAGCAGCTCTGTGCCTCTCTGCCCAGGTTAGGGTCAAGCTGCTATCACCTACCTTTCCTTGTCAGAAAAAAGAGCAATTTTCCATGTGAAACAAAGGCCATTTATACTTTGATTTCCTCTGTTTGTCCCAGGACATATGATCTGTTTTGCTTGGCTTTCTCCAATCACAAATCCAAACCTTAAGAAATTAGGCTGGCTGGGGAAATAAAGAGAAAAGAACTGATTTCTCTTCCTCCCCATCCTGCTCCTCCCTCCTTTGCTGGGTGCTTGCTGTTCAGCTGCTCTGAGTTATGAATTCTTTGCTGCCTATCTTGTGGCTATCAAGGTCAGTCTGAAGGAGGGAGGTGAGTCATTGTCATTCAAATAGCTACAAACTGTAATTCAAATAAGGCCAGAGCAGAGCCAGGAGGCTGATTCAATACAAAGAGACTCAATGTCCACAGGTCAATGCTCTGCCCTTTCCAAAATTTCACCCTTACACTCTTCAGTGTGCAAATACCAGAGCAGAGCTTGAAGCCATGGCTGCTATTTTGAGGGCTCTGGCCTGATCAGAAGTTCTGAGATGGGGAGGGAAAAGCAGAGAAATTAGGTTGGGAGGAATGGAAAAAAAAAAAAATTGACCATTTTTCTTTCTTTTTTTGTTTGTGTGTCTCTAGGTTGCAAACTTCTCTGCATGGCTTAAGTGGACATCAGAGCATGTCTTTCTGATGGAATGTACAACCCCAGTTGATCTGATCCTTCAAGAACTAAATTCTAAGAAAAAGAATACAATTCTTTCTACAGTTTGCTTGTTTTAATGTATGGCTTGCTCTCACGAACAAAACCTGAGTTTTAATTTTTGCATGCAGAAAAACAAGGATCTGTCTTGCAGCAAACCCTCATCAGGAGAGGTTAGCAACAGGACACAGAGAGGTGGAAGGAACTTTGAAGCACCATGAGGAGATGAAATACCCAGCTTGTCCTTTTTTAAACCTGTTTGGGGAAGATGAAGCTTCTCCCTTATGGCTGGAAGTAGTGGAGTCAATTTGTTCAGCCTAAGCCTGGGGAGGTAACTGGCAGCCCCCTGCTGCAGCCTTTCCTTTTTGCCTTGTGTTGGACCCTGCGTTGGTCTCTGCCAGCGGTGGGGGCAGAACCCGAGGGGCAAAGATGGTTGTGGTAAGGAGGAGGAATGTGAAAATGTTCACCTTCGCCTTTTTGCTCATCACGGTGATGTCCTTTCTGCTGAACTACACACACCAGGTGACCACGACCACCTGGGACCCCAGACATCTCGTCGTGCAGTTCTCAGAGCACGTCCAAAAACTCTTCAAGTACCCCAGGAGACCTTGCAGCTGTCACACGTGCGTTTCAGAGCTGGGACATTCCCTCTGGTTCGATCAGAGATTTAACTCAACTATGCAACCTTTCCTGACCTCACAAAATGCCTTGATCCCAGAAGACAGCTACAGGTGGTGGCTGGTAAGTGGGGGGATGTGGATACAGCCCAGACTTTAGGTGGCAGTGGTGGTGTCAGGCTTCCAGGGATGCCAAGCACAGAGAAAGAGATGTTTTCTGCCCAAAGTATTTGCTGCCTCAGCTGACAAGGCAGAGGTGGAAGGAAGTGGGTGTTTGTGCTGCTGTTTAGCTTGCAGGGACTTGGAGTGCACAGTCACTTGCTCTGAGCTAGAGAAGTCCCTGACAGAGTTAGGTGGTAGATCCAGAATTTGCAAATTCAATATTTTAATTTTCTCCCTTCTTTTCCACAGACCAGGCTTTGTAATCCCTCTGTTTCTGCTTCAGATGGGCTTTTTGTCATTCATCAAGGTGGATAATCAAACTAATAGTGAAGTGTGCAATTCCCCTGGGGCTCTCCCTACCATAAGATATGTAACTAATTAGCAGGATTTAATGGGAAATTATTAGTTCCATGCGTATGAGAACATTCTCTGTTGTGGCTGATGGTGTAAAACACCCGGAAAGCTCATGGGTGGCTGTGAGTCACTGGGAAGAAGAGCTCCAAGTGTGTCATTGAGCAGGGTGATCCAGCTACCCCTTGAAGCCTGATCCAAGCATCATGAAAGCGAGCGGATGCCTTGTTCATAAACCACAGATGGGAAAAAGATGCATCCTGTTGTTTTGCCTAACAAAAGCCCCTTTTATGTTCTCTTGAAACAAGATATCAGTTGTTTGATTTACTCATGGCTGTGCTGCTGAGGTGCTAAAGTGCAGGTTCTGCTGCAACAACCCCAGTGAAATCATAGTTTCATTGCACTTGTTTTCCCCCTCTTCCAGAAAAATAGTCCCCTGTGCCTGTCTTTGAGCACACAACAGCCTGCAATTTGGTGTCTTGCAGCAAACACAGCCCTTGTTGAATTCTGGGCTTTCAGGCCTTCTCTGGTAGCCTAAGGGGGCCTCTCCAACAGGAACCCAGTACTGTAGTAGGGACATTTGGGTTTTGGAGGGGATGTCAAGTGCTGTGGAAATGAGATTGTATCAGATTTACCACTTCTCACTCCACTGGCTGTTGCAATTAGAGTTGAAAAATAAATGCCACTGAACTCTGCCATCTTCAATTGCTGTGTAAATGTTACCATTGTTTTATGTTGAGGCCCTCCTTTTTACAGTGAGTCCCAAGGGCTCCAGGTGCTGTATCTTTTCACCTGCCCCTTGGCCATGACTTTGATTTCCCATTGCTTGTGGTTTTTCTTGCACCTTCCTGACACTTTTCCTTCTGGTCTCCGTATTTGCTGGAGCATTAAGAAGGGAGGATGGCAAGCTCAGGTCCTTGCCGTTGCCCTAGCTTGATGTTTCACCAAGGGAGCTGGGCTGATCTAACAACTGGCAGTTTTCATACCCCAGACTGAGCTCAGTAATGAGAGGATGAGATTGCTTATGGACACCATGAGCAAAGGCAGTCTGCATTCTGCACTCAGAACTCACTGATTTAAGCATGAGGTTTGAATGCACTCTCTCTTAGGAAAAAAAAATGTAAAAAGAAGAAGCTTGGGACTCAGTACAGAAGTCTGAATATATAATGCTCCTTCTTGTAATGAAACGTAAAGTAATAAAAAAAAACCAAACCAATTTACAGACTCAGTTATGTTGGAAAAGACCTCTGAGATCATCTTGGAGACCTCTGAGTCCAACCTGTGACAGCACCACCTTGTCAACCAGACCAGGTTGCCAAGTGCTGCATTCAATCTTTCCTTGAACACCTCCGGGGATGGACACCCCACCACTTCCCTGGGCAGCCCATTCCAATGGCTAATCACCCTTTCTGTGAAGAAATTCCTTCTAATGCCCAGCTTAAACCTCCTCCAACCATAGTTTTAGAGTGTGTCCTCTCGTGCTGTTGCCAGTTGCCTGGGAGAAGAGGCTGACCCCCACCCGGGCACAACCTCCTTTCAAGTGATTGCAGAGAGTGACAAGGTCACTCCTCAGCCTCCTTTTCTCCAGGCTGAACAACCCCAACTCCCTCAGCCTCAGTCGCCTCATAGGACTTGTGCTCCAGACCCTTCACCAGCTTTGTTGCCTTCTCTGGACTTGCTCCAGCACTGAAATATTGTTCTTGAAATGAAGAACTGAACCCAGCACTCGAGATGTGGCCTCCTCAGTGTTTTAAAAATTCAGCTCAACCTGAAACAGAGTATTTCAGAGGAGGTTTGTTTCTTTTTCATCGAAATGAAAAAGGCAGACTTTAAGAACTGCCAAAATTCTCCCCTCCCCGTCCCAAACAAAAGCTGTTTATTAATTTTCAGAGCTGTCTAACCATGTTTTAGTGTTTTCATTCTTTTTTCTTTTCTTTTTTAATTCAGATCAAGTTCAAAGGGAATACACCACTTCAGAATATAAAATCAAAGCAATTTTTTTACAGGTGGTAAAAATAAATCTTCTAAGATTCCAAGACTTTTTCAGTCTTCAGCCAGGATGTGTAAAATATTTTGATGTCCCCCATAACTGCATTGTGTATTAGAAGTTTTTACTTTCTGAAAGTCTTTGCCCTAATGTGTAATAGACGGAGAAGGTGCCCTGACTCTCTGAAAGATGGTTTTGGGTAAACTCCAGGCATGATGTGGCCCCACCTCCTCATTGCAGCTGATTCCTTATGTACATGTTGCTTTGGGTAAGCTTTTCCAAGATGGTGTCATTTCTTCAATAAATAATTCCCAGGTGCATCCTGAGGGCAACTCCCTTTTCGCTGTTCATTTTTAGGCTCATCTTCAAAGCAATTGAGATTTCGGCCAGTCTTTAAGAAAACATTGCTCATGTCCATGTTTGGCTCTTGTGTGCTTTGCCAATTCAGTAATTTGTGACTTTTTGCTATATTTGTACATAAAAAAGAGGTATGAGGAAACCTGAGATTGCTCAAACTTCTTTTTGGGGGAGGAATGGCTGTGTGTTCACTCTCAGGAGCTCGTTTCAGACCGTGTGGTGGTTTTGCTGAGCTGTAACTGAGGCTCTGAGATGCACTGGAGCTCTTTATTACTCGGCTGTGACTTCCCTGTCATGAGGAGACCCATGTGATGTGCTGGCCTAAAAGCAGGCAGAGCCCTCACTGTCCACCAAACTCAGTCTGCCCTCCCTGCTCCTTAACCCTGTTGCTGTAGATGTGAATAAGTGCTATTCATCCAAATAGTCCTGCAGCATTAGTATCCCTCCAGTACTAGGACGGTGAGGGCTGATTTCAGAGATTAATGACCAGTATTGGAAATAAAAATCCATTTGGGACCAAAAAATGGGGTGGTTTCCCTTGCTTACAGCTCTTCTCATAGCTGCCAGGCTGCTTCCTGGTTTATTTAGAGAATATACAGTTTGAATACTTTCAGCCTGGTAGGATGTGACCTTTAGAAGGAAATATTCCTGCTTACTTGGAATAAAAGTGTTTGTGTATTCTGGATTTAGGGCTACCACCTGTGCAGGTGGGAAGGAGCAGGGGAGGGGTCAGTGCCACCATCCCTGCAGTGGCTCATCTTGCTGAATGGGGCAGGACTGCTCCAGAAAAGGCCCCTGAAAATGTACCTGGCTGTTCCTTTGTTCATGCAAACAAGGGGGGTGTTGTTAGGACTGCTCCCTGCTTCTCATTTGCTTAAATGTACACAGCTTCATTTCTTTAGTCGAGTAGCAAATAATGGCCCAAATTCTCCTCCCACGTACACCCCTGCTCTGTACTTTCTGTGACTTAAAGTTGAATTGGAATCCTCTACTCACAGGGAGGATCTGGGCATTAGTAACACTTCAGGCTGTGAACATTTCGATAAAACTTCCTTCCTTCCTCCCTTTTCTCCCTGTCACCCTTCCTGTCTCTCACCTCCTCTTTCTCTCTCTCTCTCTCTTTCTTTCTTCTCTGCCTTCCCTCATCTTATGCTCAGAGACTGTGAGAGTGTTTTTGCAAGGTGGCACCTGGTGTTACGTGATACATTCCTT
Organism: Thryothorus ludovicianus; assembly: GCA_013397245.1. Classification (NCBI taxonomy): domain Eukaryota; kingdom Metazoa; phylum Chordata; class Aves; order Passeriformes; family Certhiidae; genus Thryothorus; species Thryothorus ludovicianus. Next base: position 338,339 of record VZTB01011150.1, read on the forward strand.
TCTGTTTATATTTTCTTTCCCACTCCCTGAGCTGGTTTCACCTGCAAGTTTTCCATTGTTTTATCATGACACAAATGCTGTGGATGTTCTCACTAAATTTAGTAACCCATATATAAGGAAACATGGCAAGAATTACATGCTGTAACAAAGCACAGCATTTATTTATCATTTTCTTGTTTTATTCTAAGGGGATGCATTGTTCTTGGTGGTCAGTAAGTATGAAAAATAGGAGGCCAGAACCTGCTGTTCTAAACCCAAATGCTGAGGTTGATGGATTAAAGTGGCGATAAGTAAATTTAGGCTCAGAGTTTCCTGGCAATCTTCTCTGTAGCACATTGTTCATAAACTATCATGTTATAAGAACTTTTATCTTGAGTCTTACCACGTTTGAGGATTTTGTCTTTTCTTTGGAAGAAAGCTCAGATCTTGGGGCCGTGTTATCAGCATATCTAAAACAAAATACTAGTTAAATCTCATTAAGTTTTTAGGAAAAATGTAATTAATATATGACTTAAAAATTTGCTTTCAGCCGGCGAACAAAGGGGCATCCCCACCCAACACGTGCTGGGGAAGTTGAGGCAGCTGCACTGATTTTTAAGGCAGCAGCAGAGCTGCTTGGCACCTGAGTCATGAATTTTGAATGCTCTCTGGGGAAAATGTGTCCAAATACTTTGATCACCAGAAGTTTCCTTTGAAACTGGGATGCTGTCTGTGACACTTTGAAAGCATTACAGAGGGCTCAGCACTTTGAAGGTAGCATGCAGCTACCAGATCACTGCAGAAGGTGGTACCAAATCCTAAATCCAGGCCAGTGCCTGCCACAGATCCAGTCCCACCCAATCCCACCTGCAACTGAGCTGCTTGGTTGTAAGTGTGACATTTTGACCAGATTTGAACATACGGGAAGAACCTGACCCCAGGCCACCTCTTACCCTCACTGGCAGTCCCCATGTAAGTCCAGCTGGGCTGGAGCTGCTCCTCCTATGGTGAGAACAGATGGGTGTGAAGGTGGTCCAAGCTCAAAGCACAAGGGTCAGAGTAGTGTAGAGGTGACCCATACCAACCATGGAAGTCAGAAATTGTACAGCTCAGCATATTATTGGGTGTTATTTACAAAATATATATGCACATTTATATTTGAGTATGTAAATTTTTTGACTACACAGATCATTAAACAAAGCCCAAACTCTTGACAGCTCCTCTATTCTTCCCCTTCAACTCTTAGATGCATAGTAATTGAAGGACATTAAATATAAAAAGAATAAAGCCATAGTTTCCAGACCAAAGATGCATTTTTAAAATTGATGACTTTCTTTTAAGCTCTCCTTGAGTCTGTACAAGAGAGATTACCTGGATTTGCCCCTCCAGACTGTTGCTAGGATTAATCTTGTAGCTGGGAAGTGTTGCATGAGTATTAATGCCTCCAAACTGCAGCAGTGAGGCAATTAGTAGCTGTGCAAAAGAGATTCTCATGGGGCTTTATTCAAAAACAGTTAAAAAACAAATTTAGAAGAGCCATAAGCCCCAGTATTGCCACCTCAGCTTCCCCCAGGCTGCCTGGCTGTGTTTTGGCAGGGCTGCCTCACCAGTGCCAGCTGCTGCCAGACCCACAGCTGTACCTGTCTGTCCACCACCAGGGTCCTGCCTTGGTCCATGTTCTACCTACACCAGTGATTGCAGGCTAAACTATTCTACCTGCTAATAGTTTGGGATTTTGAAGTTATGCTTAATACACTGCCAAACTTGGGTGCAGGGTGCACACCCAGAGAGTTTTCCTTTGAGGCTCTGCTGACTCCTTTGAGGCCCCAAGATAAGAAGGATGTGGATATCTTGGAGCAAGTCCAGAGGAGGCCAGGAAGACAGCGGGAACACCTTTCTTGTAAAGACAGACTGAGAGTGTAGGGATTGTTGGACTTGAAGAAGAAAAGGCTCTTGGAAAATTTATTGCCAGCTTTCAATATCTAAAGGGGCTACAAGAGAGCTGGACAGGGACTTTTCACAAGGGCATGTACTGATAGGACAAGGGTGAATGGCTTTAACATGGAAGAGGGCAGGTTTAAGATTAGTTATTAGGAAGAAATTCTTTCCTTTGAGAGTGGTGAGGCACTGGCACAGGTTGCCCAGAGAAGTGTATGCCCCATCCCTGGTAGTTTTCAAGGCCAGTTTGGATGGATCTTGGAGCAGCCTGGTCTAATGGGACCTGTCCCTGCCTATGGCAGGGTATTGGAATGAGGTGATCTTTAAGGCCTCTTCCAATCCAAACCATTCTTTGATTCCATGACTGTAGCTGTGTCCTCACCACTCCCAGACATTAGCTCTGAGCATCCTTGGCTGAATTCACACTGTCCTTTTGCAGCCCCTTAGCCAAGTTTTTGGTATTGCTGCTTGGTAGTGCTGTCAATGTGATGGTGTTGGAGAGCCCAGTGAAGCCTTCTGAGAAATTTTAAAAAACAGCAAATCCCTTGTCATCCTTAGTGGGGGTGGGCACTGTAATGGGGAGGGAAAAACAGGCTCTTCCTTGGAGAGCCATTCATGGGTAAAGAAAGGGAGTCCATGAATTTTGAGGATTCCTTTTTCTTGCCTTTTTTTTTTTCTTGCTTGCTTTTTTNCGCATATTACTTGCACAGACTTCTGAGAAAAGCAGCCACTCCACTGAGGACCCAGAGGTCAAGTGTGTCAGTGTAATTGAAGCCACCTGTAGCAGTATATCCATACACACACCCCTGTCACACATTACAGCACTGGAGGGAGGCTGCTGCCCTAGCAGAGCCACATGGCACTGCTGTGGATCTGCCTTGCACAGCATGGACAGACTTGCACTCTGTGCTTTTGTTGATTTAGGGGAAAGGCCAGACAGGTGGGAAAGAAGGAGGAAATAAAAGATTTCCTTCACAAGGAGGAAAGAAAAGGAAAAAAAATAAAAGACCACAACACTCAAAAAAGAAATAGGAGAAAAATTCGGTGTGGGAAAGTGGATTATAGTTGGCTTTTAATCGTAATGCTATTAAAATGGACTTTTTTCAATAAGCCAAGCAAACATTGTGCAATAAGGAACTGACTACATGTTAAGTCTGAACATTTATAAGCTGAATATGCCTTGGAGTTAACCAGCTTTGTTGCCTCCTCTTCTCTGTGTTGTTCTTCCTCGTCTACCAGTGTTGGTAGATTATGCCTGAAATGTATAGTTCAATCAGAAAATCACTGGAAAATCTAAACAGAGCACTTAAAATGACTTAAGGACAGATGTCTCATTGTATGGATGTTCAGCACACAGTGCAGTTAGGTCATCACCCTATTTGAGGTCACTGAGAGAATTTCTAACATTAGTAATGGTCTTTCCTGTGGAAGTTGTGTAAAACAGGGATTGTAGGACATCGGTGTTCTGCTTTCAGGTTGATGTTGGTTGCCAAGTTTCATCTTGGTTGCAGTAGAGTTACTCTAGACAGAAACATAAAAGAGTGGTAGATGCCTGAGCTCTGTAAGTAAGTGGAGGTGCCTATCTGGGATGTTTCTTATTATTTTAATGCAGTAAAAATGCATCAATACTCCAGGACTTTCCCTTTTCTGATGCTGTCAATCTGGATGAAAAGAAAATTTAACTTTAAAAGGGCACCAAGGTACTTGTAATTTTCTGAAAATTGCCTTCCTGTTCTGAATTTTTTCAAGCAAAATCAGTTCAAGATTAAGATTTTGGTGGGTTTCCTTTTCATTTCTTAAAGACAATTACAAGTCAACTCATCTTTACAGAGAAAGAGTATGTATGGGTGTATGCAAATGTGTGTTCAAATAACTCAAAATCAGTTCCTTTTTCAAAAAAGATTGCATTTTACTAGATTATATACCTTTACTACACTCTGTGACATCTATGAAGTCTCAATTTTGAAGGCTGCAGGTTTTCTAACACTGTTTTTCTCTCATTCAGAGTAAGATGAGGTTAGATTCAATTTTTAAAGAGCACACTAGAGTTAGGATATGTGGCCATGTTTGTTGCATCACACACAAATTTAGAACAAGATCTTTTTTATTAATATAATTGAGCCTTGCACTGAATAGGGACATACATGGTCATAAATACGGTGCTTGTCTGGTCATCCTAATTATCTTGCATCCTAATCACCTTGTGCAGTCCATATACAAGTATATAGATTTGGAAGGATTAGTGGAAAGATTAGGTCTGTGTATGCATTTCTTTGTCTTCTTTGTTTTAAGTTCTCAAGGTCATCTTCTAGGTCTGAGCTCCAGACACTTGTTCGTTTCGGTGCAAATAAGGTCCTGCAAAAAGCACAGAAATTAAACAAAAATTACAGTGCTGCACCTGTTTATGGTTGTGTGAGAGAGGGAAAGAGCAGGACAAATTAACAGTTCCTGGTGCAGTCAAGTGGAACACATTGGAAACTAAAGCCAAATTAGCCTGGGACATTCCTGAGAGTCGTGGGAAAAGGTTTTTCTCTTCTCTCCCTCCCTGTCTTTCCATGCCCTCGGCTGGCAGAGCAAGACAGAGCCTTTCTGGCCCATTTTGTGCTGGAGCCGTTCTCCTTCCGTGAGCTTGGAAGGAAGTGGCAGCACGAGGGTGGGCAATGCTGTTTGTGAGCATGCCAGTACTCCCAAACTCTTCAGTAAATCTCAGAGAGCTGAGCCCCAGAAAGGGAGTGTCTGACCATCACCTGTGCCTTCCCAATCCAGCCATTGTTTCCACCATGCACCACAGAGCTGCTACAGAATGGTTTCCTTCCATGGCAACAGACACAATGATCAAGGTCCGGGTGGTTTTCTTCATCCTGGAGATTTTTTTTAGATGGTTATACAACTCCAGCCCTCAGGGCTAACTCTAGTAGAGTTTTTTATTGCACGAGCAGCTGTTCACTTCCCATTTCCCTCTCCCACTCCTGGCATGTGCCAAAATTTGTGGCAGGACTATCAACCACTTCTGTCTTCCATCAGCTACTCTGAGACTTTTCTGCCATTTGTAGGAGAGTTAGAAGAAATCTTACACATATCCTAACAGAAGATACCTCACCCGGAGTGGGTTTAGGCTTATAGAACACCAGAGGGACATTTATTCTGTTAAGGCCAGCCTTGGGGAAAATGCTTATCTTTTCTATCATGGCTAGATAGAGACTGACGTAGTGTGATAATCTGATGAGAAGGAGGAGAAAAAGGAAGCCAAGTTTAAGAAGTTAAGAGGTTTTCCACTTGATTTTTTTCACACTTTGACTCCCAACCCAAAGCCTTTACTGCAGAAGGCAGTATCTGTGGGTAGATGCAGGAACGCTCTCTGAGGAGACATTTCAAGCCATCTCTAGCTCATGGAAGAGCTGCCTGTGTTGGTAACCTGGAGTGATTTTTCTCCCTAACAGAAACTGCAAGGAGAGAAGGCTCCGAGGAGTTTGAATGCCACTCTGACAGAGCTGTTTGGGGTGATCCCTGGGGACGGGGACCCGCTGCAGGAGCGCGGCTCCTACAGCTGCAGGCGCTGCGCCGTCGTGGGCAACTCCGGCAACCTCCGGCAGTCTCAGTACGGCCAGGATATTGACTCCCATGACTTTGTGCTCAGGTGCGTGAAGACCACCTTACCTGCAGAGGCTTTGTTGGCTAAAATTCACTGTTATTTGGGGAGGGGAGGGGGGAGCAAGTGAGAATCAAGGTTTCAGGGTCTGTCCAGTGAAACCTGGCAGTTAAGTAAAGTCTAAGTTTCAGGGGTGTAAACTGTGTGTGTTGGAGATATGACCTCATGTTTTAGCTTGGACAAAAAAGGATTAATAGTATTGATACTGTAGCTTATTCTGCACAATCCATAATTGCCTGTGTTAAAAAATATAGGAGAAAAAAGGTTTGCATTTATAAGTAAAAGTCATTTCTGCAGCCAGTGCTCACAAGTGATCTTTTAGACTTTTAACTGACTGTATTAGATTTGACTTTCTTGCAGTAGTTCATTCTTAAGCAGGGGCAAATCCCTACTTCTGATAAGGCCTAGGGGTGCTTTAAAGACCCTCTCAAGTCAGTTAAGCAGTGGTAGGGTGGGGAAGCCAAGGACACTTTTCAGAGGACAGGAGTCACTTGTTTGGCTGCAGGTAATTTTTAAAGGATGGCATTGCATCTCCCTTTCAAGGCAACAAGGTTGGCTATTTTGTTCCACTGCAGTGCAAGCAGGAACTAGCTAAGCAGAGTTTGTCACCCAGAGGGCAGCCAAAATATCTGGACTAAGCTCATCTCCAGTGTGTCATCTGCCTTTCACACCACAGCTGCCAGCACAGTACAATTTGGAGAGCAATAAAGGGCAGGAAGGGAGAGATTGCTCTTGAAATGCCACATGTGGGATTATTCTCTCAGAAGCAGCAAAAGCCTTAGGAGGAAGCTGTGCACTGAAGTCAGGAATAAATCAACAGAAGATCAACACTGTTTGAACTGTTAAGCCACCTTGGCTTCTGTTGTGGCTTGAACATGGCATAGGTGATATCTAAATCTTCACAAATCATATCAAGAATTGCTTCCTGCAGTTGCATGTCTTGCTCCTTGACAAAAGTACCTCCCCAAAGGCAGAAGCACCAACCTGATAGGGAGAAACCTCAATATTATTCCTACAAATGTGGGGCAGCTGCAAATTTGGGAAGCTGTGGTGCATTTATGCTTAACTCTCTGTCCTTCCATAAGGAGACAGCCCCTTTCCTGTGTGGACTTTGTTATATTGCCTGTCCTACATTTCCAGACTTATGCAGAAAAAGCTTTGCTAGACTCAAAAGCTGGTAGTAATAACTAAAGCGTAACACACTCAGGTACATGTTTCTGCATGGCCTTGCCCATCCCATAGCCAGCCATCCCTGGCAAGGGCAAACTCTCGGTGACTTAGTAAACCTTCCAGTCTCAGATTTCTGTTTCAGCAATCTTAAGCCAGATCTGAAAGGATTGCACAAGGTTTTAGGATTCACCGTGGGAATCCTAATTGTGCAGAGAAGGTGACCCCTCTGTGCGTCAAACACAAAATCTCTGGTGACCTGAAATTCACTTCCACATGCTCTGGCAATACAGCCAAGTGCAGGGGAGAGCCAAGGAGTCTGAAGGGGCACTTTTCCTTCCAAACAGCGTGTTCCAGCTCACTTTTATTTGTATAACTAATTTGTATAACTGTTCCTGCTTGGTCCTTCCTGCTGAGGCTGGGTGTGAGCGCTGCTTTCTGTCGTATGGCGCTGACAGCCCCACCATGGGTGGTAGGAAAAGTACATAGACCCAAGGGCAAATTGTAAGATGACCAACGTGTCATCCTTGTCTTTGTCTTGATGGAAAGAAAAACCCTTATTTTATACCTTTGATTGACTAATCTCAAAGTAAAACACTGAAAGTCCCGTGCTTTTCCAGTATTTCTACACAGTATGATGTGGGTCACTGGCAGGGGAACCAGTAACAGAGGACTCAGTAACAAATCCATGAGGCTGGCAGGATATTCTAACTACACTAATAACTCCCTTGAAGGGAGTTAGAAGAAACTTAAGTAATTCACCTGGGGAAGAACTGCAATAACACAGCCTGGCATAGACTTGATAAACAGATTTTGCCTCTCCTGTTATCATTAACCAGGGCAGCATATTTTCTGGCAATGTATGATGCTCCTCATTACCTCGTCAGCTACATCCTTCCTTGTCCTCCCTGTGCATCTGCCAGGAGCTTAGCTAATGTTATTGCATAAAAAAAAACATTTTGCTCAGAGACAGCTGAGGGGTTTCTCCATGGTTTTGCACAGCACCATGGGTACATGCAAGTTGCTTCAGGGATCTCTAATGTGCACTGTGCTACACCACAGAAATATGTAAATCTCTGCCACTGAGGAGCTAAAGCATCAGGGAGAGAATTGCTGATATGTTCCCAGATCGGCTTTCAAAAATGAACACAGGCATAGAGGCATTTCTGCAGTCCTGAGTTCAGAAATCCCCTCTTTGTTCCCTGTATGGGCCACTCACTTAAGAGCAGGACTCAACGATCCTTGTGGATCCCTTCCAGCTCAGCATATCCTCTGAGTCTGTGAATCTGTGATACATCCAGCATAAGGCAGGGTGGCCCTGTTTAGCCAGCACTTCTTAACTGAGCCCTGGAGGCCCTGGGCAGATGTCCTTGCTCTGACCCCAGGGTTACCTAAAGCACCCCAAGTGTGCAGAGTGACCCTGAGTATCTGCGGATGTTGGAGTACATACTACAAAGTAGAAGTAAGATTTGAGTAAATGAAGGGTTAACAGCAGGTCCTGTATTTGGCAGTGTTTTTTGTCTATTTGGCACTGACTTTGTTCCTTTTTGTGGGAGACCCATAAGGAATATTTGCAGCTTCTCGTGACACATAGCACAGTTTGTTACCCTGACCCTAGTCATTCAAATTCACCTGTATGGATGAGGGGGAAATGGAACTGCAAGAAGTCAAGCTGATGTACTTCAGGGCAATGTTTTTCTCATCAGCTAGAGGATGCAGTTTTAGGATGAAGTGAGATGTGTCCTCTTGGACTCACCACTCTTGATGACTGTAAAGGAAGAACAGTGGTGTGCTCAGAGATACACCTGCTTGGTAGACATTCCTGTTCAGTCCAAGGAATTCCACACCAAAGCTGAGCTTTCATTTACTGTTCAATCACATGGGCTGTGACCATTCCAGCTTGCCTGAGGACCCCTACACCCTGTCAGGGCTGTCTGAAGATCCTGCATATAGCACTCCCCTTAGCCATGGGAGCATGTTCCTGCACCTCAAGCAAATGACTTGGTGAAAATTCACATTCTTACCTAAATCCTCTTCTGTCTCAATTCTTATTTTCGGGCTGCAGAATGAACCGTGCCCCCACTGCTGGCTATGAATCAGATGTTGGGAGCAAGACCACTCACCACTTTGTTTATCCTGAGAGCTACAAAGAGCTGGCAGCAAATGTGAGCATGATCCTGATCCCCTTCAAAACCCTGGACCTGCGCTGGGTTGTCACCGCTCTCACCACTGGCACCATCAACTTGTGAGTAAGGGCAGGCACAGGGGGTGGGAGCTCCATGCTTCATATTGTAGGAGATGATGGCTTACATGGGGCAAATCCCTGCTTCTGGTAAGGCCTAGAGGTGGTTTACAGACCCTCTCAAGGTTCAGCCCTAAACACTTGATTTCTAGGAAAAGCTTAATGTCATGATGCAGTTGTTGAGGCGAAGATGGAGATCCAGCCCCTTACATCCCCAGTCGTCTCACAGATATTAAAAGGGGAGTTTTTGCTGGTGGAGGTGACCAGTTTGATCAAAAGGCTTCTGAGCTTTGAGGTTCAGAGCCTCATTTTGGGCTTCCGCTCATCCTTCCTCCTCTCTGATTCCTTAGGAGTCAGTCTTCTTGCAGAAGAGGATGGGGAGGCAGAGAGGGCTGTGCAGGTTGCTCACCTGAGGCAGTGAGAGCAGATGCAGACCACAGCACTGAGTGCCCCATCCACGGGATGAGCTCCCCTGGGCAGGTTGGTCAGGAGTTTGGTCTGTCTTTCCTGGTGGAACGTGATTGAGAACTGTGCAGAGAAACAATGTTTTATGGGTCACCTGCATATCTTAGCCTTAAATTCAAGAGTTCTACTTGGCAATAATGTGACACACTGGAATTTATTCTCCAGTTCCTTTTTGAGTACTGTCAGAAGTAAAGGTTGTCTCCTGCTAGATACATTTATGGCAGCACCAGAATTAGAAACATGATCAAAATGCATGTTTCTTCTGGAAGCCTGCTAGCAGATTCTCTTCCTTCCTGTAAGCTGGCTTTTTCTAATCCAGAGAATGAGATACGTGACATTTGTACTGTGTGTGAGGTTATCTGCTGGATGTGAAAACACAGCCTTGTGGGATTGCTTGGTGACACTCTGCTGCACATAGACAGCAAGCACAGATCAGATTGCTTTATTCCAGGGAGAAATATTTCAAGACATTTCAACTTTTTTCCCAATTTCAAAATCTCAGAGGTTTTAAAGTTTCAACGAAAAGTGTGTCTTGGGCATGTTTACTGGGCTTAAGACCTACTTTGCAATTTTAGGTAAAACTTTGATGGAAAAGCAACTGAAGTTTTATTTTTTCTCTTCATTTTCTTTTCTCTCTTTGTAGATACATTTTAGATTCTTTTAATTTCTTTTTAAGGTTCCCTTAACTTGTAATAAATATATGTTAGCTTCCTTTTACCTTTTTTTATCACCAGCATTTCATACATACAGTCATAACCTGGCTTGAAAAAAATCCACCTTCAAGACACACTCATAACTTGGAAAAATCACTCGGAAATGTGTACACTCACTACAAGAAAGTCATTGAGTTGCTGGAATGTGTCCAGAGAAGGGCAGTGGAAGTGGAGAAGGGTTTGCAGCACAAGTCTGATGAGGAGCAGCTGAAGGAGCTGGGGCTGTTCAGCCTGGAGAAAAGGAGGCTCAGGGGGAGACCTTTGCCTGAAAGGAAGCTGTAGCCAGGTGGGGGTCAGTCTCTTCACGCGAGTAACAAGAGACAGGAAAAAAAGAAATGCCTCAAGTTTCACCAGGGGAGGTTTAGATTAAATACCAAAACCAATTTCTTCACCAAAGGTGTTGTCCAGCACTGCAACAGGATGTCCATGGGAGTGTCACCACCTCTGAAGGGATTTAAGAAATGTATAGGTGTGGCACTTAGGGACATGGTTTAGTGATTACTTGGCAGTGATGGGTTAACTGTTGGACTCAGTGATCTTAGATGTCCTTCAAGTGTAAATGATTCTATTGTTCTACAATTTACATAGACACACATCTTTCTGGCAGGTCCACTGCCTGTCCCTGCCCCAGGGGAAAGCTCTTGGTACTTCCTGAGCTCTGAGCCCTGCACCGATTTCAGGTGAGCCCTTAGCCTATTAGGAAGGTTGACCACAATGCAGTCACAGCACATGAAAGAGAAAACACCTTTGCTTAATAAATTACAGGATGTATTATAAATTTTTAATTAGATTGTATACATGGGCTTGGTAAGCATCTGGTGTAAATTAGTGTGTGAATATTTAACCACATGAAAGAAATACCACTATTTTAAGATATTTGCCATACTCATAACAGAGAAATTGCATAATTAATAAGCTGGAATAATAAAAGCAGAAAATCACAAGCATACAAATCATAGCAATGTAAGTAGCATAATTTTAGCCTTGTAGAATTAACCTACAAGCATGCATTAAACACACAGTGTCATATTATGGGTATAAGGAAATTGTTGAGTGCACATTTTTAAAGGGGAGAAAGCATGAAATAAAGATAAAACACACTTGAAAGTCATTATTTTAGAAAGGAAGAAGTACTTATCTCCTTAGCCTGGTCCGTTTGGGCATTGTTCCATGAGCACAGGCTGCATAGTGTCAGCTGAGTTTAGGCTAACAAGAACCCAAATGTACTCATAGCTAAAAAAGATAAGTATCCTGTATTGGTTAGACTTTTACACAGTGTTTAATTCAATGTAATTCAGCCAAATGAAAGAATTTCCCAAAACTCAAAACCTGTGAGTCAAACATATTCTTCTCTTAGTATTATCATAATTCTTGCAATTTTCACAATTCAAAACAAAAGCCAAACTTCAGATTGCCTTGATATAAGCTTCAATTCATAGCTGAGTGATTCTCTCAGACATTCTCAGTCCCATTTTACTGATGTGTTTCCATCTAAAAATGTCTCTCCAAGACATTATTCCAGAAAAGACTAAGAAATGTCTTTTCTGGGACAGGAAACTTTCAGGCCCTCATCAGTCATATATTTACCCTGGTTGCCTTTATTTGCAAGTCTTTTAGGAATCTGTATGGTGGAAAAACTCCACTTACTTTGGCAAAGACAGTTATTGCATTCCTTAAAATGTTACACATTTTGGGTCAAGGGTTCAGTAAATGTTTTGTACAAGGTGGCCAGGGATGATGACAGAGTTCACTAGAGCCCTGTAAAGTGGCTCATGGAAGATGTTTCCCAGGTGATATGTTGCACTGCCTGTGGCCACCTTCATCACAGGTGTCACTCTGTCACTCTCCTGTGTGGTATCTCCTGGGTCACTCATTCCCTGGCTGCCCTACAGCCCAGTTTTTACATGATCATAAGAGCAGAAGTCTTGATCAGTGTGCAATATTTTTTGTCATTTTATGAAATTCTGCAGCCCCGTGACAGTAGGGCTCGGGTATTTCTTCTGAAGCAATGACACAGCCCTTGGTTAAAATGACTAATATGTCACAAGAGCTACAGCAGTCTCCTGGTTTGATCAGAGATGTCCCCAAGTACTGTCATGACCATTGCATACTCACCTCTTTGGTCTTCTAGTGTATCTGTCCATGAAATACAGCCCTCTTGTTTCTTCCACATCACCTTTTTAGAAAAGATTAAATGTTTGTTTATATTATATTATGGAGATTCTACCAGCAAAGAATCAATCCCTTTTTGTCTTCATGAGCACAAAAAGGGATCACCAAGACTGTGTTTACTGATTTGCTGATCAGGGTCAGGCATGGGCTGCAGCTGCAAGGGTGTATTTGCTGAGACCAAGTTGAGAAATCTGAATGTCCCTTTCCCCAGCAGCATCACCTCTTAGGAGTGTTGGAACCACCCCATTACATCTCTCACTGCCTCCAGCACAGAGCATGGGTTGCAAGTCAGGAGAACATTTCCAGGTCACCACTGGTTTGGGAACATTTAGACTAAGTTTTAAAAGTGGTGATGTTATGTGGTTCAAAGAAAATAAAACCTTAATGACAGGAACCTTGTCACCGAAACCCAAGTGAAAACATTTAGACTGAACTAATGGAAGGCTTTGGTGATTTACCATAACCCATCTAAAAAGTGTGCAGGATGTATTTTTGGATATACTCCAATTACAAGGCCAGCTCACCTGATTTTTTTCACTTGAAACAAGCTCATTTTTTTCTTGCAGCACTCATGATGAGCTGTGCAATGCCAGCAGACACTGTGCATGAGATACGGGAAATAAAAGTTTTTTTCATTTTCAAGTCATGACTTGTGTGATCAACCCAGTCATAAGGTGTAACTTGGAAATTTTATGCTGGAAACTGTAGGAAGCCTTCAACACCACGCTGGGGAGGAGGGAAGTAGCTTTCTGTGAGGGGCTGTGTAGTGGGAATGCCCAAGTTTCATATAACCACAGAACTGGTGAACTCTGCTGCCGCCGTGCGGTGGCTCCGAGTATTAGAAGAGGAAAAGTCTCCCCCTGGTGGGAGAAAGTTTTTCTGCCATGAAATTAAATGGAAAATCTTTTCTTTCTGATCTGCAACAGTAATGATCCAAGAATTAGAAGTCTCGAGCTCCACATAGTATTGACTCTACAGTATGTTCTCAACTAAATCTTTGGTGTCCTACTGTCAATAATTAACTTGAATATTTAAGAACGTAATAGTTTCCTATAAAATAGCTTCAGTGACAGCTCATTTCTTTTCCTGCTGTTTTACTTAATTGCAGTCTCATTTTACAACAACTTCTTGAATTTAATACTTTTGAATAATTTGAATTTATTACTGTACGTGAAGAATATTCATTCTTTGGAATTACATGAAATTACCAGTAAGTTGGGCTTTTATTTATCATGGTGCCATCTTTCTTTTTTCTTTAACAGCACATATGTTCCAGTTCCAAGGAAAATCAAAGTCAAAAAAGAAAAGGTGAGCATTGCTGGTCTGTGGATTTGTTCTGCTAATTTATTTATAGGTCTTTTGCCTCTTTGGGAGACTACAAGAACCCAAGCAAGCCCTTGACAGTCATAAAAACTTGCAGACAAAATACAGACACTTTACAAGGCTCAGCTAAGCTAAAGATTTGGCTCCTGTGTGCCATTTAGGCCATAGATCAACCACTGAATAACTGTGGTTGGAAAGAAATTTTTCTTGTGGCTATGAACGCTATTTTGAAGGTTGCATCACTTCCTCTGGTGCTGCTCAGGGGCATTAAAAGTGCAGCATTGTCCTCCACAGTAACTGCTCTGTTCCTACCCATTGCAGTCATTTGCACGTAATGATACTGAGAAGGGACTTTGGAGGTTTTTTTAAATAGTTTTAATATTTGAACACCTAGAATGTTTGTCACTCCCAGGTCACTTCCTTGTAATAAGGAGCTGAGTGAACTCTGAACAAATAAAGCTGTGTGTTTCCAAATCAGTGGAGAATTCCTGGTGGTAGGCTCTTAGCCCACAGCTGCAGTAATTACCTGTACCCAATTAAACAAGCTTGGAGGCTGAGCTCAGCCCAGGTCCAGGAAGGTTTTGCTCCAGGTGTGTTACAGGTCTCACAGGCAATGTTCAAGCACAGTTTCCATGAGAGCACGGACAGGGACAGGCTGGAGGCAGGATTTGCTGTGGGGCAGGATGTTAATTCCCATGCAGGAACTTTAACCACTGTGCAAAGACTTCTGTTGTTGTAGCTGCATGTTTTGAGGATATAACCAAGGCAGGCTGTGTGAGAGAGGAAGAACCTCCTCTGTGGAGCTTCCAGAAAAATAGAGGTCTCATTCTCTCAGCCTTTGGAGGGACTGATTTTCCAAAGAAGTACAGATGTCTAGTCCATCAAAGACTGTTAAAGTATGACATTAGCTGCAGAACATTAAAGTTACAAATTAAAGTACACACCTTTCATTTCAAGAGGCCAAGTTGTGCCAAAACCTTTAGGTGAGACCGTGAACTAGTACCAGTTTATTTTCCTTTGCTTCAAACCATGGACCTCTTGGTTGTGTTAAATTATCCCCTATCTCATCCTTACCTGCTGTGAGGTACATGATAACCTCTGCAAAACCCCTGTGAGAAGCACCAGGGAAGGTTGTTAAGCTCACATCACAGCTGAGTGGCAGCAGCCATGGGTATGGTGATGTGCAGCAGCTTCCTGAGCACGAGAAGCCTGTGCAACACTGTGCAATGCAAAACACCCTGTGAGAAGAGATTACACACAGATGCAATATCAGCAATTAACCTCTGACTTTATAAAAAGAAAAGCCTTGCAGCTAACCAGATACCACTGAAATGCTGTCACACTAATTACACAGTGTTGAGGGAAAAGCCTCTGTTTGCCTCGCTCTGGGGAGGGGGTTGAAACCAAGGGCTCCTACCAGTCCTTGAATTTACTCTACTCTCAGGTATTCTCTGTCTCTGTGAGATGACCTCTGTGAAATAAACAAATGCATTTTATGTCTTGTAAGAAAAAAAACAAACCACAGCATAGAAAAATGTCATGTTTGAAAAACAGGATAAAAGAAGCATACACGACCTGATAGGCTTCCTGATAGTTTACATTTGGCCCTTGTTTTCCTTAGATCTGTTCCTATAAAGATACCAAGACATGGCTGACACATTGTGCAGAAGAGGCAGTTACTCTTATGTTCCCACTCAAATTACAGTTGGACTGATGATCTTAGGGATATTTTCCAACCTAAATTAATCTATGGTTCTGTGAAACATGTCGTGGCATTTCATGCTTGCCTTCAGGACTCCAGCTCCCCAGAGCTCACCTGCAGGATGCAGGGAGAGTTGAATGGCTAATGCCCAATTTCCATCTCACTTGTGCCATTTCATACCCATCGGTTTCAGTAGGAATCTCCAGGATTTACATTGCTGTAAGCAGGAGGAACATCAGGACCAAGGAAGCGCTGTTTTTGTGTAATTGCACATGGGAAATATTCCTGAACGCACTTAATATTGCATTTACTTTTGCCTTTCACCTGCCTTCAAGGAAAAACTATTATTCCTTTCTTACCCAGCAATGACTATTATTCCTTTCTTACCCAAGCCCCTACCCTGGTGTCCTTCAGGAATGATGTGCTACCATTGTTTTTTTCCCAGTGAGAAAATTTTGCCAATGAGTCTTTCTCTCCAATTTTCTTTAGATCCTGGTTTATAATCCAGCTTTTATGAAATACATCTATGAAAACTGGCTCGAGCATCATGGCAGATACCCCTCCACAGGCCTTCTGTCTTTGATGTTTGCTCTCCATGTATGCGATGAGGTAAAGTCTGTCTGTCCCTGGATATAAGGATAAAAAATCAGGACATGTCACACTGGAGGGCCAGGAACAACCCCTGGCCACTCACTCAGCCTTTATTTCCCCTCTCCACCTTCTATTCTATTTACCTCTTCAAACATATGGAAACTTCTCAGAAACATGCAGACATGCTCAGGTGACAGTGATGGATTTTTTTTAATGTCAGCAAATCGTAGGGTTTATGATGCACGCCAGGAGAATATAATTAAACAAACAGAGATTCCAGCTGATATCAAAAAACATCTAAACATGAATGGTATCTGTATCTTGCTAGCGAAAGTTTGAAATACATTTGTTTCATATTTTCAAACTCAGGCTTGTGGGTTTATACTGTAGGTTATAGTAAAAACCTTTGCTCCAGCAGTTTCTTGTGGAAATTCCCTGGTTTGAATAGAGAATAAAGAGTTCAGCCTTTCAGATGGAGAGCAGTTGCTTTCCAGTCCGTAACGCTAGTTCTCTCTTCCATCCTAGGTGAATGTGTATGGCTTTGGAGCAGACAGCAAAGGACACTGGCATCATTACTGGGAAAACAACACTTCAGGTGGAGCTTTCCGGAAGACAGGCGTCCATGACGGGGATTTTGAGTTCAATATAACTTTGACTCTTGCCTCCATTGAAAAAATAAAATTTTTCAAGGGTAGATGACCCTGGCCACAGGGACAGGTGGGGGCTGCAATTTCCAGCATGCAGCAGAACAATGCTCAGTGAAGATGATCTGGGCACCAGCCAGGTTTGAATGCGTGGCTCTGCAGTGGATTTGGAGCATCTCACACTGCAGGGGACGAGGCCGAGGACCGGCTCCAAGCTGCACTTGATTTCCTATCCATGGATAGCTGGGAGCTACCAATCAGTTGTGGGAATAAATTAATCTCTGCTTCAGCTCTACGGCTCGATTCTTGAATTACTGATGAAAGCTCTGCCTGTTGCAATTAGGGGAAGCCTGAGCACAGGAACTGCTGTCTGTGTGTCTGTTCTCTCCTCGAGCAAGGCAGGAGATCCTTGAAGAAGAGTGAAAATGACTTCTGGGACTTGAGATCCACTAAGGCAGCTGTGAACATCATAGTAAGGATTACCTCAAAGAAAGTGAATGCTGTTCTGCTGTTGATCTTCTTTTTGAACCACCTTTTCTCTGTTCTCTTACTACTTCTGTTTTCATGCTGTATTAAGGAACAACATGATGAAGTTGCCTGGAGGAGTAAATATTTCAACCATTTCCTCATTTTGCATTGATAGTGTCTAGAAAAAATGAATCAAATCATCTCATGTATTATTTAATATTGCTTCCTACACAGCCATAATGATGGAGAAAATAATACTGAAAACTCCAGGAAAAAAAAATGGCCTTTTTAGCCACTTGTCTGTCTCATTTTGTTATATGCAATTTTTGGTTTTTTGTATGATTTTTTTTTTTTTGTGGAAAATATTCTGGAATGCTTTTTTTTATTTTTTTATTTAATCAGTTTAAGATTGGAAAGTGGAGTTTCTTCAAGTCATTTATATGTGCCTTTTATAATTGTGCAACAAATGTGATTTTTTCTTAAGATGACAAACCCTAAATTGAACATTTTTATAAAAGGGGGAAAATTAACCAAAGTTTCACTTCTGTCTGGTATGCTTTTGTAATCAAAACCAGTAATAACAACTCCTATATTGTATTTGATCAAACACAAACAAGACAATTTTTAAAGGTAGCTTTTACCTTTTTTTTATGGGAAATATTCAAAAGTCCCAAGGAAAATTTTCTTCTTAATTTTTTTACAAGTTTAAAAATGCAGTATCTCTTTACAAGTGTAAAGAAAGTGTATACACTTTGTTCTTAGTAACTAGTTAATATCCCAAACCATGATATTAACTAGTTATACACTAAGAATCTTTTGCTCTGTAGCAGCATCTACAAAGACACAATCTGCACAAGCTGATCTTAGAACATGAGACAGATTTCAAAATCATGTGCATCTCTGGAGAAATGAGTATATTGATGTCAGTACCTCCAGGCAGTGAGAGGAGGGCTTTTATATCCACGGATTTTTGCTGAAATCAATGCATTAAAGCTTCAAGGACAGATAAATTACAAACCCAATTTCAGGCAGTGAAGGATGGGAAACAGTGGTCTTCTCTTCTTGATATCATGAAAATAGGACTCGTGAGTTATGGATCCACTTTCAGCCTTGATAAAACCAGAGGAATTCTTGCCACAGACTCCGAGGGACTTTTGATCAGGCTTGGGAAAAATGGCATATTTAATTTTTAATGTATCACATTGGTTGGAGTTTATGGCAAAAGAAATCATTATCTAACTGTCCTCTCTTCTGTGCACCAACTGTAGCAGAATGTCCAAGCAGATGAGTATTTGAGGTCGGTGAAAACCCTCCAACAGTGATGTGCTTCATCCAAGATTTATCCCCTTGTTTTTCTGCAGCAGTTGGTACCAGTGAGGTGCTCTCCAAGGCAGCAGTACATGGCACAGTGTCATGGTCAGCTGTAATTTTGGGCCACAGCACCACTCACCAACATGAATTGCTTTGCCCATGTGAGTATTGCTGGACTTGGTGGTGCATAAAGAGCCAAGGATGCCAAATGTCTGCGTGGGAATCGAGCTCCCTCAGCTCGTGTGACCCTTCAGTTCAGCAATATGGAAAGGACAGGATTTTCAAATCCTAGTGATGAGACCTGTTCACAATCCTCATGTCAAGAAGCCATTTCCAGGCATGGTGGCCAACAAAACTCACCTGCATGTCACAGGCACTGGTTTGTTGGGCTTACTGTCTTCTACATGTCCCTTGTAAAAGAATGAAGCATTACTGCCTGAACCATGTTTGTTTGCATTAAGAATTCCTGCTTGTTTAAATTGCTGTTAATCAATTTGCCTTTTGTGAGATGCTGCAGTAATACAAACAAAGCAAGTTTAAGAGGTAAAAGACTACATGTAAGACGCCAGTGATAACTTCACTGTGTGGCTGGATTTTGGAGCTTGAAGTACTTTTCTTTTTTTCCTTATGGACAGATATTAGTAATTCAGAAACATTGACTGCTCTTTCAGTAATTTTTAGAAAGACTTGGAAGAAAACTCATGGTGGTTTATCCCCTTGATGGTTTGTTGGGTGTTTTTTTTATCACAGGGGTAGATTTGGAATCAAAAACAGTGGAAAAAGAAGCCAACTATATTCTAGCCTGTGTTATTCTGAAAGTTTTCTTTTGCTGTTCTAATAAAATTTCCCTTTTCCCCTGACATTCTTCCTCTGATAGCACATATAAAACCTCATGGCTCATACATGCAGATAGATTTAGTGTCTTCATCGTGGAATAAGCTGCAATTCCCATTTAGTTTTGTTGCCAACAGCAAGCAGAAACTGTGTACCATTGAAGTCCATTTCTCAGAGTGTAAGGAGAGCAGAGTGGATCTCTCGAGGTGCAAGATGAGGAACAGTCTGTGCCATCACATTTCTATTCCAGGGGAACATTTTTCTAGAGTCCTTCAGGCAGCTGACTGTTGTGTTAGATTCTTGTCTCAGTTTCTCCACAATTTTGCTGCTCTTTCAATTGACTTTGGAATCAGGAGATACCAACAGATGATGCTGAGGGAAGAATTAATCCCCACTGTCATTGCTGAAGACTGTTTTCCTGCTAGAAACTTTTTGGGTTCATTTTGTTTAAAAGAACCAGGGAAAACATTTAACAGCACATCAAAGCTTCAAACTCGTGGACTGTATTTGCCACCACTGCAAAGTCTCTGAAGCACTCCTTGGATGTGTGTTCTGTTTTTTACCAAAGCCAAATCTCTTGAGCACTTTTTTCCTCCAATGACCAGGTTTTCTTTGTACTTTTCTCTGACTACACACTCAATTATGATTTTTCTCTCTAATGGTGGAGAATCTCACACAATCATTCATTGATATTTTATTTATTTAATTTTTCAGTATGATATGAATCAAAATAAATTTTTTATTGTAATCAAATCAAAGTGTTTCTGTGCACACTTCTTTTTCCACAGTATTTTCATTTGCTCCTAGAACCTCCTGTGTCACATAACAGTGTAATGAAGCTTATTCCAGTTCCTCACACCCACCCATTCAATTGGACTCAATCATCTTAGAGGTCTTTTCCAGCCTTTATGATTCTGTGATCCCTTGGGTGACATTGGCATGTTTCAGGCTGCTTGTGCTCATGGCATCACAATGGCTGCTCTTGGCTTCTCTGGAGAAAAGAAATCGAACTTAATA
This sequence comes from Thryothorus ludovicianus, assembly GCA_013397245.1. Lineage (NCBI taxonomy): Eukaryota > Metazoa > Chordata > Aves > Passeriformes > Certhiidae > Thryothorus > Thryothorus ludovicianus. The sequence goes on from VZTB01011150.1 coordinate 358,554, forward strand.
TGCATGTGGTCTCCTGATGGATCTATGCTCTATTTAAGAGATAAATAAGGGAAATTATTGCAGACTCAGAAATCAGTGGCTTGAGAAAAGATTCAGCTTGTCTGAGAATCTGAGGATCCACCCCAGCTCACTGTTTTCAGGGCCTGCTGTGGTCACACAAGCACTGCAGTCATGGCTGGCTTAGCTGTCCATGAGAAGAACCCCATCCAGGAGATGGATCCCTTTGATCAGGTATCACTTCAGGAGGTCACACCTGCATCTGCATGAGGATGGCTCTACATGTGGAAACACAGCCTTGGCTGCTTCTCATGGACCTTATCAATTACTCACTTTCCTTATCTGTCCTTTCCTTTTCATTGTTTAAAGGACTGAGTAGGGTAGATGGTCTGCCCTTTGAAATGCAGGCATCCTGATGGTAGGAGCTCAGGGAGTCATCAGAGGTCAGCTTGGGAAGCTCCAGTTCAGACACAGGCAGTGGTAAGTCGGTCACAGTAAGAGCTGCTGTTTGACCTTCAGATGATCAGGTTCTCAGAAGCTGCTTGACCCTTTGCTTTTCAACCCAGGCTCTAGGCATGCCCCATCAGTGGGATAATAACCAGCATTAATGGATACAGCCCAGCCAGAATCACACTTGTTGAAAATGAGTGGGAAGTAGAGACTCACAGGTCTGAGGAGCTATTCCAGTCACTTCAGGTGCAGAGGAGATGCAAAGCATTTACTCCTTTGTTACCCTCAACAAAGCAAAATAACACCAAAGAACAGTTTAATTAGAAATCATTTTGTGTTTTGCTTCATGTCCACTCACAAGAGATGCAATGCAATGCAGCTTCCAGGTCTGAAATGATTTTGTCAGGAGAGGAATTTGCATAAAATTATAATCTAGAAACCACTTGAGACTAGTAAGACAAGCAGCAACAACAGCAGCATGCAGACAGATGGACCTACCACAGGACTTGGACAGAGGACTTTGCTTATACTATCAAATGAAGAACAAAAGTACCCACAGGGGAACTGTATGGCTTCAGTCCATGGCATTGGGTTCCTTTGATGGCTCAGTCAGAATAGCAACTAAACCCAATGAATGAAAAGGCAAAGGAGTCCCTTGCCACCCTTAAAAATCTGTTTTCCCTTGTCTTTCTATAGAATTTGAGGGAGTTGATCTCATTACATTTATTCTCTTCAGTCAATATGAAATAAAAAAGGACTCACACAGTGAAAAGTTCTTCATGGTCAGGCACTTGTATGCTGAGGTAAATCCCTGTGTTTTCAGTTAAATTTTTTTCCTGTAGGAAATTTACCATGTTGATCTACTCCTTGGTTTGTAGTTTCTAAGGTAACCTTTGGCTGGCAGAATATGAATGTATCCATGTGGGAGTTTGTCTGTCCCCATGACATTAACACTCCTACTAAGAGAGGACATTTTCCACAATAATTAATGTTTCCACATAATCGGAGACTCCAGAGTTACAGAGCAACTACCAGCTGGCCCCCCTGTCCAGCCAGACACCAGATCAGTAAGGAAAGCATCCTAATCTGTGCCAAAAACGCTGCATCCTGCAGCACCATGAGTTCCAAGGATACCCCAAATCAAATGTTACATCAAGGAGCCCCTTACGGCCGTTTCTCCCTTGATATATTTTTGTGCTCCTCTCCTTGCTTTTCTGGGGCTGGCCTCAAGGAGCTGCCACCATCCAGGGAAGGTGCACATTGCTGCCCCAGCCCCAACCCAAACCCACAGTCTGGGGCAGTGGACTGGCCATACTTTAGCTGTGCTTTGTGTCCAATTTGCAGCCACATCCTGTGTTCAGCCTGTGCAAATACCAGAGTGGGTTTCATAAGGTAGAAAATAGCAGAGTGATTTCACAGCATCAATCATTGAATCAATCGTAGAATCATTGTGTCCTGGGGTGACTTTATGATGCTGAATTGTATCCTCATTTGTTTGTTTAGCCCAGGAATAAGTTTTGTGCCTTTAAAACTAGATCTGAGAGCGAAGTGGGGTAGAAAGAAAAGCAGTGAAATTTTTTCATGTTCAAAAACATAGAGATGGTGGGAAAGAACAGTTGGGTTGGAATATATATCATATATATTCAATACCATCCAGTTCTAATCCTGCTGCTATGTGCAGGGACACCTTCCACTAAACCTCCATCCAACCTGGCCTTGAACACTTCCAGGGATAAGGCATCCACAGCTTCCCTGGGCAACCTGTGCCAGTGTCTCACCACCCTCTCTGTAAATAATTTCTTAATAACATCTAATCTAAATCTCTGGTCTTTTAATTTAAAACTGTTCCCCCTTGTCCCACCACTATTTCAACTCCTCTTTCTCCTTCAAATGTTGAAGGATTCAGGTATCAGAGGATGGGTAAGTGTAAGCAAGTTCCCCAAGATGATGATGAGGCACAGAGCTCCCACCTGCAGGAGTAGGGTCATGGGAAAGAGGCATAGGAGAAACTGATGGTTCTTCACTGGGGAAACCAAAGTGTTGGCTGTGGGGAGAAATTCTGCAAGCTGACAGGCTCTATCATTTGAGAGTTTGATTTGAATAGGTAAGTAAAGAAATGGAAATGAACAGATTTAAATGTGAAGACAGGATACATAAAAATAAAGCAAATTGATCTTTTAGAGAACCTTTTGAAGAAAAGTAGAGTTTTATCCATTTGTTTGGTTCATCAAAGTAGGTGCACCAGGAGTGAATTAGGCTGGTGATGCTTTTGGGCACACAGGTTGTGATTTGACCCCAGTCAGTAGCCAAACACACTCAGCCACTCACTCACATCCCACAGCCACCAATCCAAAGCACAGCACTATGTGGTACTAGGAATAAAAGTAACTCCATTCCAGGCAGACTAAAATAAATTAGATACTTAGGGAATTCTGTGGATTTCAGGGGATCTCTGGAAGTCTGTGAACGTGTATTGCCAATAACACCTGAGATAAATCTAGGTCAAATTTACACCTAAATTTACACCACCTCAGTTGCTGGATGCTTCTAATCATCCATCCCAGAGACATCCCACTGGAATCAGGTGAGGTTAATACCACCACCAGTAAAGACAGGAAAATGGCTGAAAAAACTACAGGCTGCTTCAGGAGGAATGGACCTGGGACACTGGTGGCTCTTCACTTCTTGTTGCTTGCAGAGGCTGCAACAGCATTTTAGAACAGCAGCCAGGGGCAATGAGGAATCACTCTTATGTGGCTGTGGGCATGATATTTGCTTCCTTCCTTGAAGGTGGGTGCCATTCCACCTCTCTGGTGGCTTCCTGTGGGCCAAGGGAATGTCACTGCTTGTCACCAGTTGCAGGTTTTGCAAGGTGGCTCTACAGCTCAGCGGAGAGATCCAGCAGATACACACAAATGAAACCAGAACGATGTTTTTTATTTCTTATAATAAGCAAAGGAATGGGAAACACCAGCATGTACACAGATTAATGGGCCTTTGAGCAGTGAGATGTGATTAACTCATTTTAGTCAGCACTGGGGATCTCAGCACCTCATTAGCTTTTTCATTAATGGTACAACTAATATCTGATTATGTTTGTTTTGCCAGTAATGAGTTCTCCTCCTTAATGGAGACAGAGTTTTCCACAGTGGGACAGTGAAAGGAAGAGGGAAGGAGCTTGCTAATTACTGTGCTAACGGGGCACTTTGCCATCAAGGTCTGACCCAGCTGTCCTCCCATGCCCCTCTTACTGACTCTGCCACACTGGCACAGGCAAATGTGCCCTGTGCCAAGTGCACTCAGCCAGGCAGAGGGAGAAGAGCCAATTTTGGCTCCTTAAATAAGCCCAAGCTGTGTGTCAGAAGGTGGGACAGCCTTGGAAGGATTGTCCCCCTGCTGGAGCTAAGGGGTCCCAGGGGCAGCAAGTGACAGGAGATGCACAGTGATGGGAGAAGAAACACTGGATGGAGGTAGGAAGCAGCAGCTGCTCTCACATGCAGTATTCGGTGCTGCTATTTGTTTTCTCATAGATTTTTCTACTAGACTTTAATAATTTCCCCACTAGAGCGTGCTGTTTTCCCGTTCCCATGAGTTATCCCGTGGCTTTTGGAACACTCTCACAGCTGTGTGTCACATCACAGGCTCAGAGCGTGTTCCCTCCTGACACTTCCATCTTCACAGCTGTAAGGCTGAGGATTTATTTGCAGAATCTATCTATTTTGGCATCTGGATAATACTTAAATGCAAGAGCCCACAGGCCATGAGGGAGAATAAGATGGGAGAAATTCTGCAAGGCTTCACACCCTAAAGGTTTCCATCAGTGCTGCTTTCTGTGCATTTTTCCATTCTGTTTGAAAAGGGACAGTGCTCCCAGACATGTTGTGGTTTTTCTTTTTTTTTTTTCTTACCCTTTAAAAATGCTCATCATTGAAAAGAAAAAAAAAAAAAAAATTAAAAAGTCTTTCCCTTGCACCTTACCCTTTAAAAATGCTCATCATTGAAAAGAAAAAAAAAAAAAAGTTAAAAAGTCCTTCCCTTGCAACCTAATTTCTTGATAAGGAACAAATATTTGGGACTCCTGGCCATGTTGTAGAGGTACAAATCTTTTATTTGGGATATAAAAGGCTTCAGTTGTAGCAGATCAAAATGTCCTTTGTGGACCATAAATGTAACTCAGATATTTCTAAAAGGACTTTCATGTTATGCTACCAATACCATCAGCTTGTGTAGTTTTGGATTTATTTGTTCTCAGCTGTAGTACCCAAATGTTAAATGAGGCACAGATATATTGTAAAAAACAATCAATGCTGCAAATTAATTATTTGTGTTCAATGAAAACAGTGTCTATCTGGCTGCTGGCTGCCAGCAGTGTGTGAGCTGTTTGCCCAGTGCTTTCTTCATGATAATGGAAAGCACAGTAAGGCTCATCTACCAGCTCTAGACATCCTGCCAGGAATAGCCAGCTATTCATTCCTGTGGCTACATCAGCACTGCTCAGACATCATTTTCTGGAGCTGGTCTCACCCACAGTGCTGAGGATGAATTCTCTCCAGCTGACTGACCATATCTGTTCTGATTAGCACTTAACCCTGCATCTCTTGTAGCTCCAAGTACTGTCTATGTTCCCTAAAGTAATGTCATTCCTTAAACTCATATATATGTATATTAAGTAAAAGCATATGAAATAATGTAAGAGTACTGCAACAACACCCTCAGAGTGGGCTTCCTATGACACGAAGCTGCATGTTTTCACTGTGTCCCCAAAGGTGGCAGAAAGGGAATGCGGAACATTGCAAAGGGTAAACTGGCAGCTGGCACTTAAGAGACGTGTTCTGGGACATGTTTATGTAGATATAAAAACATAAAAGTAGGATATAATAAGATAGGTCATATCCCATTCTTGTGACCAAGGGCACGGAGTATGACTGTAGAGCTAAACCTTAGTGTCCTAAAAGTACTGAATGGCTTCACCTCTGCTGTCTTTGGGAACAGTTCTTGGCTGATTCTGTGTCCCAGGCCAAGCCTGGGCACAGTCTGTGGGGGGGATGAACAACCATGAGCTAAAACAGTGCCAGGAAACAAACTCTGGACTAAATAACATTGATGTTATCGGTCCTAGTTAGTCCCTAGCCTGAATGTGTACCCTGAGCCTTCTTTTCTACTATATGAGCAAACAGTGTATAAAAAAGCCAAGAAATACTGTCTGGCTTTGATGTCCTTGCCCTTCTGTTAAGGAGAGGTGAAGATGGCTGAGACACGTTCATTTCTGTAGTATCAAATGGCATTAGAAGCAACAATGGCTATGCATTGCAGCTTGGGAGGTTCAGGCTGGACATTGGCAAGATGCCTTTCTCACTGGGAGAGTGAGAAGGAAACAGGTCAGCCAGGAGAAGAAATGGGACCTCTGTCCCTGGAGGACATCAGAGCATGAATAGATAAAGCCATGGCTGCTCTTATGCAGTGCTGTGGATTCCCTCTTGGGTCAGACATCTTCAGAGAGTCCTTTCAGCTGAGATTTCTAGGCAGCTCTGGTGAACAGTGTTTTTCTGTTGTATTTGCAAGGCTGGGGTTATGGCAGTGGGCTGCTCCAGGAGGGGAATGGCTCTGGCAAACCAGCTGACATTGCAGGGTTTGGAATAAAGGACAGAAAAATTCCTTTAAACTCATCAGCAAAGAGTCTCTGTCATCCAGGTTTTTTGGGAGAGGCTCTATTTTGCAGGAAGGACAAAGAGATTACTGTGCTTACAGCAACAAATGTTGGCCTCATGACTGGTACAGAACAGCTTTAGTTCTTTGTGTTTCAAGTATTCACTTCCTTTGATAACGGTGCCCTTCAGACCCTCCTCTCCTGTGCAACCATACAGCACAGTGACACTTGGCCATGTTCTCATGGACATAGATCATCTCCTCCCAGAGGTCAAAGCTACATCAATTTACACCAGGCAGCCTGATTTTCCATTAGTCCCAGAAGAAATCAAAAAAGGATTAAAAAATTCCATTTTTGTAATCACCTGTACCTTCTCCTTCAATTTAACTATCTGGATCTGGATTTATGGAAGTGCCACATGGCATTTATGGACATGCCATACTTGGTATCCATTCCATTCAATTCTTTCACCTTGTCTTTTGTCAAACATCTGCCTGGAGCTTAGCACAGGAAGATCTGGGCCTTGACCAGACAGTTTTGATCTGCTCAGCAGCCATGAAAAAGAAAGCCTGGCAAAACTTGTCTGTCAGTCAAATGTTTTCCTGTTCCTCAACAGGTTCCTAAGAATCCTATCACTTAATGGCATGCAGCAGGGCTACATGTTGCCACTAAAATGACAGTGACATGTTGAATTCTTGTTGCTGCAGCAAAAGTGTTCAGTGTCTTCATAGTGGTGTCTGTCCTCAGTACCAGATGTATAAACACAAAACAAAAATGATTCCTATCCCCAGGGTACACAGGCTATGTAAATATTTAATATATCTACTGTGCTACCAAGAATAATAAAGAAATGCAATTAATTACTATATAATTTTCAAAATTATCTTAAACCTTACCTTATTTTTATAAAGTTGGTTGTATATAAATATGCATATATTTACACAGCAAAAATCTAGCTATCCTTGGAGCCTAAGTTTTAAATTTTTAACACGTTGTCCAAATCTTTTTTTCCCATCTCCAAATTTTTAGAAATTGTGGAGTAATTTTAAAAGTCAGAGAAAAGAGTAAAAAGCTCTGTATTTAAAATGTAAAAATACATTCCAGAACAAAGTGAAAATTTTCCTCAGAAAAAATTAATAACTTTTGAAGTCCCATTCTATTTTGAAAGAACCCTCATCTGTGGAGGGAGAGTACAGCACAGCTGCTTTAAGCATGAGGTTAACAGATTTCACCTACAATAATTTATTCTGTAGGTCAGTCATTAACCATTGTCCAGGCCACTATTCTAAAATTTACCCTGACTGGACTCACGCTCACAGTTACAAACTCCTGCACCTAATGACCACATTTGAGGAAGCCCTCACCCCTTGACACCAACCCTGCTGCTGAGAATTCACACCAACCACTCCAGTGACATCAGTCTAAAGCTGCTTAGGCAGTGAGGTTGGTCTGATCCCGTGTTGGCCCAAATTCAGTTTAGGACATGACACAGAGGCTGCTGAAGCCACCAGGAGATCTTTCCGTTGTCTTTAGTGGGTTTGGATGAGGACTGCAGGTGATGTCTGTGTCAGAAGTCACAAACCTTTAGTCCAGCTCACATCCACCTGGCCAGCTGCATTTAGAGCCTTGTTCCAGGAGTTGCCTCACAGGAATGAACCCCAAAACGAGGCCAGCAAGTGTGCAAACAGCCAAGCAGAAAGGACAGCTGTGGGGCAGGGTTTCAGTCTGTGTTTTATTTATCACTAAAGACCCAACCTGAGTCAGCTCAAAGCCAGGTCTCACAATGCACTCCTAAGCAGAAGGAAATGCCACCACGCCAAGGGCAGGTTGAGCCACCCCCATGTTCTTTGCCATCTCCATCCCTGTTCCTCCCCACTGCCAAGGAGGTGCTGGCCACCCACTGTTAGCTTTGACTCAGAGACAGGGTTTGGAACTTCTCCTTTACCAGGAAGAGGCATGGCAATCAAAGCCCATCCATGTTTTCTTTGCCTCTCAACATTTGGACTGGAACAATGGAAAGTGATTTGTGCTGAAAAAGAGTTGTACAAAGAAAGTGATGCCACAAATACAGTCACTACCAAAAATGGGAACTGGCAAGGGAAGGGTGTTCACAGGACACAGATCAGTAAAGTAACCTTATCCTGGTTAAAAGATCAATTTAGCTGTGGATCCTGATACTGTGTAAAGGACAGAAATGTCATATCATGGCTCATTCACTCTTTCCTATGGAAAGAGCTACTTCTCTTGGAAAATTCTAAGTCCTTTCATAGCACAGCTAACTGAGGAAAGACATCCCTAAGCTGGCCCAGGGAATGGAGAGAGAGAGGTCAAGTACCCCTATGCTACCCAACCCCACTTAGCAGATACCAGCCTGCCATCAGGAGGTGACAGGTCCATCATCCCGTCTCATATATTTTCTTCCCCATCACCAGTGCAAATCAGGACAGAGAGGATCAGGCAGCAAGCCCATCAGGGTGTCCTGCTGAGTCAGCCCTCTGCTCTGCCTGATTGGGGGCTATTACTGACTTTGGTAAGAGAGGAGGTAATGAACTGAAATCTGGAAATCTGCTCCATTCCTCATCCCCTGCCCCATGCAGTAGCCTCAGGAAAGGCTGTGGCTCATCAGTTTGTTATTGATCCAGGTCACAGCAGTTGTAATTGCAGGGATGGGAATAACAATTAAAGCAGTGGAAACAGTGTAAGCTGTGGGAGTTTCCAGAGGAGCAACATCTCCCATGCAGGGGAGGGCAGAGATGGTCCAGAGACTGCCTGGTCAGGAGCAGCACACTTGGTCTCTGATTCCCACTTTGCAAACCTGGATGGAAGCTACCCCATTTTCTTCAGCACTCACCTGATCACATGTGCATCCATCTCATTTCTCCTGGTCTGAGGACAAACAGACCACTTGAACTCTTGAGGATTGTTCAAAATCCTGGAAGGCAGAACTGAACATCTCTGATGGGCACATAACATTTGGACAAGGGGACCCCATTCATGCAGGAAGACATACAGCACATTCCACTGACCTTGAGATAATCTGCATAGTCCATGTGTCCTGCTGCTCTGTGCTGGATAAGAGAGCATCCAAAGATCCTCCCTTTTAATAAATAATTAAGAAGATTTTAAGCCAGAACAATTTCACAGAACAAGAGCAGACTAGAATCTCCACTCTTTAGAGCTAACAAAGCAGGATTTAACACAGTAGTCTTACTGAACCAAAAAAAAAATTGTTTTACAGAAGCTGGTGGAGCTCCAACTCCAGTGATGCTTATTTTTCCCCTTCTCATCCAAGCTATAGCTTGTGCAAGAGAGCAAGACTGCACTGGCACAGCTGTGGGGAGGAAAAGAGAGGGGTAAAAAGGGGGAGTGAGACCTGTCCCTTCCAGCAGCCAGGAGATGCCAAACTGGCTTTTCCATTTGTGTCACAAGGAAGGGGCTGTGCAGATGCACAACCACATCATTGGGATCAAGGAAAAACAGCACCAGTCACTTCTCATGGAGTGGAGCCCATATCTCCTTTTATTTTCTCCCCTGGTAAATACAGACTGAACTACTCTGGAGTGACTGTCCCACACAGCTATAGGAACCAGCAATAACCAATAAACACAATTAACAGATTACATCATCCTGCTTCTGGCAGAGAAACCTCCTCAGTTCTTTCTGATCTTTTACTGGAAGGGCAAACAAGGACACGTGACATATGTACAGCTTCATTTATTGTGTCCCTGGTCTGCATTTTACTCCTGATTCTAGTCTCTTCTCTGCTGACAGCTAATGAAATCCCAAAGTGGGCTTGTTCTGATTTTTCCCACCCCTTCCATTGCTCCTATTTCTGCTTTCTGAGATGTTCTGAAAATAATTCTGTTAGCAGGAAAATAAACAGGACATTACTCTTGATGGCATTCAATTGTATTTTCTCTTTCCCTGATGTCAGGCCCTGGCAGAGGGGGGTAAAGAGGAACTCAGGGCCATCAGAAAAGCTTTTCTGGCACAGAGGAGAAACCTGCGTGCTGCCAAACCCTTTGCTATTGTTCAGTGTGCACCCTGCTGTTTGTTTGGGACCATGAAAATAGAGCCTTACTGTGAAATTTTAAGTGAAAAATATTAAAGCTGAGCATTGCAAAGGCAGGTCAAGCAGCAGAATGAGCTGGTCCAGCAAATGGGCATTTTTGCCTTCTGTGACAGCTAATGGTGAGAAACAAGGGTTTGGATTCTTTAATGGCTGTTGGTTTTGGCTTATAGAAGAGGAGTTTTGAAAGAGACTGAGCAGAAGTAAGAGAGAACACAAACCAGACTTTGATCTTTTCAGATTCCATCCACAGGGCATCCTTTATCCCCAGAGACACAGCTAGGCCCTCCTTGGCTCAGCTCATCATGGTCTAGCATTCCCTTTCATCCTGAAGGGCCCCTGCCAACCTGCCCATTCAGCAAGACTGTGTCCATCTCCACTGATGGTACTGAGTGCTTCTGTTTATTTCTTCACCTTTACCACCTCAGAGTGAAGCACAGATTGGAGTGTTGCAGGATGAATTCCTTGCCAGAGCAACTTTGCTCAAACACAAGCTGTGCTAGTTAAAAATGCAGTTATTTAACTTTGGAAGGACTTCCTCTGCACTGCATGGCAAAGCTGCCCTTCTTCAGGGAGTCACATCTTCAGAAGCTCCCTCACATCCCTGCAAAACCTCAGGATTTGAGTCAGGCAGCATAAGGAAGAGCCAGCAGCTGAGGAGGCTTAGCTGAACCCTTGGTGGCAGTGAGTGCTGCCTCCTCCCTTCTCAGACTTCCCTCCAGATGGCAAACAGCATGTGCTCAAACTCCAGTGACAGGCTGCAATAACAAGTGACAACATCAAGACTGACAGCAAGGGAGAGATATTGCTTGAGGCAACACTCCAGACTGAATGCAGCTGGTTTGGTACAAGAGGGAAAACAAGATGCTTCAGGTGGAGGAAGGCATCTGAAATCACCCTGTTTTTCCTCACAGATGAGCATCAGCCTGTCCTCCATCCTGCCAAGCATGTTGCACTGCTTTCCCTGCGATTGCTCCTGAAATGTCTTCGTCTCCACTTTCCCTTCCAGCCCAGACTTTTCCCTGAGAGCATGAGCCTGGCCACAGAGTGACAGACCAAAGGCTCAGCTGCCTCAGCATTCCATCTGCAATGGACATCTTGAGGCAGATGCCTGAGGATGTGCACACACAGCAAGTCAATTATTCCTTCTCTTCCCTCCCAACTTCTGGCAGTTGACACCCCAAAGAAGAGGTTGTACTTCAATCCACCTTGTCCTACATGGATTTTTCAGGCTGTCTTGATTCACATTGAAAGGCACTGCAGGTGCTGAAATGGATCTGAACTCTTCCCATCAAAAGAGGGCAGTGCTGTCCTCACTGTCACAGCCCATGAACGCCCTGGGAGAGATAAGGAGCATTATAAGTTATTGAAGTGGCACAGCTCTGTGTTTTGGTCTCCCAGTAAGCCAGCTGAAGAACTCTGGGGGTTACAAAAGCCAGGAGTTAATCAGTAACTCAGATGTTTATCACCTGCATGTTTCGCTATTTTTTTCCTCCCTTGCGATACCTGCTGGTTTGGGTTATTTTGCCCTCTTTTAATGAGTAACTACTGGGGAGGGATTAAATACACCTGTTCTCTCAGTATATTATGACTTTTGGTGGTGGCCATTTTCACTGTAAGCAGCTATATGCCACAGTCACTGACATATAGAAAGGAAAATTCAAGTGCTTCTAGCGAAAACAAATAGTCCAGCCCCTTCAGAACACACCATGTTTAGTCTGGCTTGTTCCCAATCCAGTGCTGTTCTGCAGGCATCTCCATGCACACCCACTACGACTTTACCCCTTAAATGCTCTCTCAGCATCTCCTGTTATCCTTTCCTTTCCACCTGTTCACTCAGAATCACAGAAACATTTGGAGAAATGAAATCTCTGGAAGTTTTGTGTCCCACATATCTTCCCTCTGCTCTCTGCCAGTGCTTGCAGGGAGAGGAGCAAGGAGGTGAAAAATTTTTTATTGTACAGTGAATTTTGGATTAGGTACTTTCTCTAGTTTTGCCATTGCTATCTGTGTAGATGAAGGAATCCCACAATTCTACCAGCTCACGTGTAACCTGAGACAATGTGCTCCATGAGCACTGCAATGCTAAACCAGCTGAACATGAAGATTTTTGACATCTGTGAAAGTATGTAAAGAAGGCATTTATATGCACTTTTAAGGCTATTCTTCCTCTACAAAGGGTGAGCTGATCTCTCTGCTTCCCTTCCCACTCTATCGCTCTGATTCCTTCTTGTGTTTCGTTTCTCCCCAGGCCTTCACTGTGTTTGGTTTCTTTTATATCTCTCTCTCTCTTTCTTCAAAATACAGCTTTAAAAGCAGCTGTTAAAAAAGTTCCTGGTGTCAAAGCTTTGTTCATAATCCACTCTTCTCACTCCTGATAACAACATACAATAATTCAAGTTTAACTCCTTTTTGCTCACCAGAAGTGCTACAGCTGCTCTCCTTAACTCACCTCCAGCTTCCTGGTGGGTCTGTCTGTCCCAGAGCCTCTGCTCACCTCCAGCAGAGAAATAGGCTGTGAACATGGGCCTGAGCTCACTCAAAATAAAAGCCAAGGGCATATAATTAAATGAAGGCACAATGCTTCTGCAGTACACACTCCTGGTGATGTTGGCAGAGCCTGAAAGCACACAGCTGGATGCCAACAGCCCAGGCAGCATTTAAAGGAGTGGTATTGGGAAAGGAAGGATGGATTGATGGAGTTATTCTTCCTGTAAACTGGAAAAGTCTAACCACAGAAAGCCAGAAATAACAAATGCAGAACTACACAGGGCAAATTTCATGGTTGCTTTTGAGAGAAGAAACTCTCCTGACCTGGCAATGATGTTACTTGCTTCCTAGCATTGATTTTGAAATCCCCTTTTCTCTTTCCAGCCTACATTAAACACTAATTAAAGCCACCTATTGCAAAAACAGCCCTAGGTTCATAGTACTATTTATTAAGCTGCCTGAAAAGCCCCAGCTCCCTAGTGAGATAAGAGAGAACAATATTTTTTGTTACCAAATTTTATTAACTGTTTCAGTGATATGCAGTGAGATGAAAGAGGCAAAAGAAAGAAGTAAGCAAGAGATGAAGACCTCACCAGAAAAAAAGGGTCAGTAATTTTCCATTTTCCTTTTGCTGGAGGTAGAGTAGTAGTTTGATCACAAAAAACAGAATAATACAGAGTAAGCAGAGGTCCATGCTCTTCAGCATGAACAGAAATCAGCCTCCACAGAGCATGCCAAGAAAACCTCTGACAACAGTGAGAGGCTAATAGTGTTGCACAGATTGATTTTCTATAGCCAGTCTCTTGTTGAGCATGAAAATGCCATACAGAGTCATTGGTCAGGCTGAAGAGTTTTGGTCTTACAGAACACAAGATTCACAGGAAAGCCACAGTCATCCCTAGATACAAAGGTTTTTGCCATTTTTCATAAGGCTCCAGGCAATCAAGAGAGTCAGCCTTCTTCAGGGCGATGGGCTTGACTCTAAATTTCTGTATTTCGTGCCAAGGCATTGTCCAGGTGTCAAATGCAGTATGGGCTCTCAAAGTGTTAAACCTTAAAATCTTCACTGCCCTCATTTCACAATTACCTACAAATTTGAAATTATGGTGGTGAGAGACAGCAGTGAGTGCATACACATTTACCTTAAGTGCAGTATTTCACATGCCATTGAGAAACCCCCAGAGCTCCTTACACAGCTCAAATGTGTTTGCTAATTACATGCCCAGGGAGAACCTCCCTGAGCTGAATTGGTCAGAGGCTGAACAACTGCCATTTTGCTCTATCCAGTGATTGTTAACAAGGAAGTAGTAAGTTTTTACATTTCTATCTACATTCAGCTGCTCCTTGTGCAACCAATTTATTTTTTTTGCGCAGTTGCTGATGCTTCGTCATTTCTGGTGGGTGCTTTCAGTCAGGTGGCTGCAGGTGAGAGAAGCACACATGGGCTGTATGCTGGCAGTGGAGGTAGGAGAAGAATTGGATGGCTGCAGCAGATAAGGGGCAAGACAGCAAATTCCCATAGTTGCCCATGAATTTCCCACTAAGTTTTCCAGAACAGATGTCCTTACACTGTAATCTCTTCTGAAATCTTCTGATAAAGAGTGCTCATGGCAGACCCAGGCATTATAGGCATGTATGCCCTGTGAATCAGGAAAGATAATTTTCTCTGTTTGGAAAGCTTTTCTGCATTTTGCCTTGCCCGAGGACAGATGCTCTTTTTATCTGCATTGTAAGAGAAAGCCTTATCTTTCAGAAGCATATCAATATCTTCACATGGAAACAAATCACACCCAGACCTGTAGTCAACAGATATGAGCAGAAACACTTTTCATGACTGCAGACCTTAATTTTCAAAAAAAATTAAGGGAAGAGGGAGGATGAAAGAGAATAGCTCATCAGAGGCAATGACATGCTCAGAGCACATGCAGGTCAAAACACGCCAGGCAGCACTGTTCTTTTTTTAGCACTGAACTCAGGAACATTACATGGAAGGTGTATGTCCCAGGAAAAGGTATCACTCACTGCTCTGAGACGTGAGGGACGTGCTTGCAGGGATGTGATGTTAGAGAATTGGTTGCTGATTGACCACTTGGATTTTTGTCTGAGTTAAAATGTTACTTTCCCAACACTACACGGCCCAGTCTGGAACTCACCAAGCCCAGCAAGGTTTATAATCTGCTAAACTTCAGCTTTGCCTATGATTTTCTCCTTCCTTCCTCTCCTATGCTATTAATCATTGCTTTATTTTTGGAAAGTGGAAGCTAGACATGGGGAAAAGTGACCAATCAAGCAATAATATTCCAGTTCTGGCCAGTGCCAGACACAGAACTTCCTAACCGTGTGCTTACATGTACAAAGATTTGGAGTCCAAGAGCAGGAGACAGGAGGTGCCTGCTCCTTATAACTACCTTGAAGGTATTTTTTTGTCCAGTTTTCTTCCTCTCCCCCAGATAAGACACTCAAAAGATCCAAGGCATCTCCAGGACTTAGTTTCATTTAAGCTAATGTGGATTCTCAGTGGAAATTCAGCACCAGTCTTGCCTTAGACTCTGGGCACACCTGGAAAGGCCAAACACAATCTTAGCATTTGTACCTACACCAGCTCCCGTGCCTGGGAAGGAGCTCTCAGATTGCCTGGCACATTGAGCATAGCTTTCACCACCATTTCCATCCTGGGAAGTGCACAAGAGGGGTTTCAACACACAAACACACCCAGGCACACAGAACACAACATAGGAGTTTCACAGAGGGTTTCTGAGTTCATCTTTTCTCTACAGTTATCAGGAAAACCACAAACTAAGACCTAAAAGAAATGAAAAGTTGAAGTCTTCAGGTCATGTCTTCCATGACAATTCTCCATATTCTCAGATGCCTTTCACCTTCTCTGATATTGGCTGTCTTGATAAAACAATGTCTATCTCTTCCCACTGCTGCTAAGTGGTTTTCATGAATCTTGGCAGACTTTTCTGTTTTAATCCACTCTGTATTTCCCTGAACTTGTGTGGGAATATTTCAGCCTCCAAAATACCTTCCAGCACACAAGGAAAGGAAGGAAAAGACGTGAACTTCACCCTGCCCTGTGTCTGTGGGAAGAATGAAGTCATGAGGTTTGACTCACTTTGCTTCTCTACGCAAGGTGAGACATTGTTTTGTCATCAAGGGTGGCTACAAAGAAAAATCTTGATTTACACATCAGCTTCCTCATACCAGAACCATGCCTGTGTTCTGAGTGGTGCACATGTGCTCATACTCAAACAGCACAGCACTCCCCATCTCAGAGCTAAAAGATTAAGAGAGTCAGGATTATTCCAGACATAAACTCTTTTTAAGTCTCTTCTGAAAATCTTATCCAAGAAGTCTACAGGCCTGGGGTCAGGAGAGAAAAATAATCAGTCTAAGCATATGACAAAGAGGAACAGAGGTGATGGCATTAAGGAAATGAGTGTGGACCAGGATATAAATCTCTTAGTCACACACAGATTGTGCAGACACACAATCTTCACACACAGACATAGCAACACCCTCTCCTTTTTGCTGCTGTTTATTGTACCAAAAAAACCCAACCAACCAACCAACCAACCAACTAACCAAACACAAACAAACATAAACACCAAACACCAAACAAACCCAAACCAACCAAACAAAACAAAACAAAAACCTAAAAAACAAAACAAAACAAAACTCCACCTTGTATTTAATGGTCTGAACACTCCTGTTAATAGAAGCTAAGATTGGACCTGCCCAGGATTTGAATGGGAAATCCCTGCTGTGGGTTCATGACAAGGAATGGGAGTTGATCACTTGGTGGAAAAACAGTAGAGCAAAACTGAAATGTTCTGTTTGGTACCATCTTCACTGAACAGCAAAGAGAAGATAATGGTGATGTTTAAACCCCCCCACACCAAACTGTGCTTCCTGACAGGGCATCACTAAGAGGAGGGACTTGAATTAGCAGCAGGGAAACTGAGCATGGCAGAGGAGTAAAGGATTTATGAAGGGTCTGAGGAATTATTAACGCACTGTAGATTTGATCTTTGAATTTTAGAGGCTCTCTGAGATTGAGATGGATCAGCTGTGATACCCTGTATGAAGAAAATACTGTTCTGATTTTCCAAGGCTTGAGTATATTCCATCCCTTAACTGATTGTAATGAAATTATTGACGTTCTAGACATCGGCCATGAATATGTGTCTATCTCACATGCCCAGATCTATGTTTTTGCATGCTGAAAGGAAAACAGATATTCCCAGATGAACCTCTTTTTGTTACCACTTATCCTGCACTAAAAATCTTTTTTACTGGAAAGCAGAGGTCTTGTGCAAGTTGGGATGGGACCAGATTAGCTGAGTGACTGGACGTTAATGCAATTGAAAAATGTCAGTATAAAACTGAATAGCAGGCACTGGAGTTCTGGCTGAAATTTAAGTTTTCCCTTTGCTCTAAAAGTGCTCAAACACATAATGGAAGCACCAGCTCGAAGAACTACTAAACTCAGTAAAGCCCAGGATGAATTATATCAATTCAGTTATTTGCATAAAACTTTTGTATCAGCAGCTGATTTCTGAGGAACTCATCAGTTGTTAAGTGTTTTCTTTCCTTTTGTTTCTTCACTTAAGGACTGCAGGGCTGAGCTCAGACCATCCCCCCATACCAGACAAGCCCTGCCAAAGCTGTAAACCAGCAGGTGTGCTGGAAACTGGAATCAGGAATGTCACTGTTACACAGCAGTGTGATTTCCTTAAAATATGCAAGTAGTTCCAGGGTAAATTATGCCTGAAAAGGGTTTACTGGAGAGGAAAACACTTAGCCAGGTTCTGGAGAGCATCAGTCTGTGTCAGCACTGCCAACACTGTTTCTGGAAATACAGATTTTCCCAAGACAGCTGCAGTCTCAATGCCACCCAGATCCTCACAAAGTACTTTACTCCTACCCCATCCTATAAAAAGTGCTTTCAAGAGGAGAGAGTTAGGGAGATTTTTCGGAGGATATCTAGCTGAAGTGTCTTCAATATATCCCCTGTTTCACTGCCATGCATTTGAGAAATATACCCTTAATCTATGGCAGAAATCAGGAAATATTAAGATGCAAAGTTCTACACATGTAGATTGTGGTCCTTTAAGGGACCTGTGAATATGGAGGAACAGATGCTTCAGGGAATTACCATGTGAATTCACAGCATGCACAATACCATACAAAAATGCTGTTTATGCTGATTATGTCATTTTTGTGAAAACAAAACATGCAGCAAACAGGCTAGGATAGCACAATTCAAATATTTCAGAACTGCAAAGCTTCCTCAGTGGTAGTTGTTAGAAGCCTGATCTTTCTGCAATGTAAATACTCTCTGGGAGGATAGAAGATATAAAATATGGCCCCAAGTCTCTCAGTTTGCACTGATAGTCCAATCTAGGATTAATTACTGCACCTGTAAATTGAATTTCAGTGACAGACAGAGAAATGTTTAACCTTCAGTGTAAAGCAGACTGCAAGTCACTTGCACTAGATGTTATCTAGGAAATAAATCTAGCCTACAGCAGGCTTTCTCACAGGTTTTCTGGCAGTCATCCTATTTTCATCCCTCCTAAGAGGTCCACCCAAAGAAATTGAAAAGTCATGTGAGGAGAAGCAGAAATCCTCTTTCCCCACCCACTTTGCAGCTTTGCTTCCATCCAGGCACTTGGAAGTTCTCCACACTTCAGTCCTACTCTGCACCAGCAGGTTGGTCCTACCACTTCTTCTGGCATGGAGCACCCTGCTGTGCCCAGCTGTGACAGAGCAAGTCACTTCTGTGGACACCCTGTAGTGCACTGAAAGTGATTCTGTGATGCAAAATCCTGGGGTTTTTGCCATCCCTGTCGAAAGTCCGAGAAACTTCAAGAGCATTTAGCTCCCTGCAGTGAGGCAAGAATGCAATACCTTACCTAAATTTTTGTAACGTTTATAGCACAAAGGTAAATTCCTAGAAGACATTTAAAATCTTTCTTTCAGGTATTTAATTTTCTATCAGACCTTACAGGATTTATTTGCCAAGAGCAAGTCTTTTCAATTCAGTATAATGTTCTCTTCAGGCTCCAGCTCCTTGGCCTCCTACCCAGGGAACTCTATCTCATGACTTTTCCCATTAAAGGTAGGCTGGGCCTCACCTGCTGAGGGCTGGGCTGCTCCCTGCAGGATCCCAAGTGCATTCCTGAAATAGTTGTTGGGTGGAAACTTATCCTGGGGTCCATCCTGCTTGAATATGTAAAGGGTTCCAGTGTTATCTGGCAGGTTTTCTGCAGAGTACTGCCCTGTGCTCTCCTCTCTTACCTTACCTGGGCTTTCCTATTTGAGAGCAGCCAGGAGGGTGCTGGTGGTGCCCTATTACGTACAGCAGTGCCTCTCTCCAGTGGGTTCTCCCCATGAATCCCATGCAGTGAGATGTCTCCACACACTTCTGGTCCAGCCACAAGCAGTCCATGCAGGGTTTTTTAAATCTAGTCCCATCCTCATGAAGACATGAAATTAAATACTAATACTGATAATAAACAACAAATTGATATTTATTTATATATTTATTTATTATTAATTATTCATTTCTTTGTGGTGTATAGGAGAAATACCCTTTCTGGGTGTTGGTGGGACAGGTGTGTGTGTGTGAGTGTGCATGTGTGGGAATTCTGCATGTACTCTGCCTCAGCAGCCCACCTCAGGTACTGTGTGGTTGTGATTACAAACTGCTGGTAATCTTCTGAGAAATCTTCATCTTTTGTGGGAAAATGCAGATGCAAATAAACTCAAAATGTATCCTAGAAAATGGTGATTAAAGATCTCATTGTTTCTGAGAGAATTGTCAAAAAAAAAAACAACCCACCTAATCAACACCTCATGTGGAAAAATCTGTTCACTTTTCCAATTAAAAAATCAGGATTCCAAGTTATAAATGTCCTTTTCTTTCATAATTTAGAGTTGTGTGATAGAGCTGGAGTTGCTTTGTGCAACACCTCAGCAGGAAGGAGTCTTCAGATGGTTTGTTTCTCACACATTGTTTTCATTCATTTTTCTATTTAAACTCTAAATAACACCTGAAAAATCAAGTAGCAGAGGTACACTTTAAAACGAAAAGCATCCTGTGCCTTTGTGGGAAACAAGTGGCAAAAGAAAAGAGCAACTCTCTGTGACTCAGTGGCGAGTCATCCATCTGCCACCAGTGCAAGTGATAAATCCTCATTTGGGGAAAAACAAAACTTGAAAGATGGTTGTGGCTGCAGCTTTGCCGTTCCAGATTTAGGGGTGTTTTTAAGAGGCAATCAAACAATCCATCTAGTTAGTAAAACTTGTGACTCGCTTTCTCCCACTCACACAGCCCAGAGCCAGCACAGGGTATAATAATGTCCATTGTTCTGATTACAAGTAACGTGGGGCAAGTAATATTTCCCTTTAACCAAGGCAGTCTGAGGCAGCATTTTAAAGAATGCTGAATCGTGTTACAGAACATTTCAGCTTCTGAGAAATGCAGTGCAAGGTCTCCATAAATGCATATCTGCTCCCAACAGGCCTCTCAGTAAAGGTCAGTGAGCAGACTGAGTAGCTGTCTGAGGTTTCAAAATACTGGTGTCCTTCAGGAAGGGTTATCTTTGGCCAGACCCTGGCAGGTTGGACAGGGCAGTGCAGCCTTTGGAGGCAGCACTGCCCCAGTTCATGGTGCAGCTGAGCAATTTGGTTGGGTGAGAGGTGCAGGCTTTTGGCTACAGGCTGAGATTTGTTTGTGTGGAACAGGGGCAGTGACCGATGTGAACCTGGCTTCTGCTCACTTTGGAGTCCATCTGGCCTTGTTTCCTCTCTCATCTCTTCCAAGCTTTGGTGCCAGGTCCAGCAGCAGCTGAGCTGTGGCAGCTTGACTGAGAAAGTTTTATTTTTTTCTGCCGTCTTGTTCATCTCTCTCAGGTTGCAGTTGCACAGCCCTGTGTGTTTCATTGCTGAGGGACATTCTCCCTGCAGTAAGCTGGGTGGTTACCATTATGGCCACTATTAAAACATAAAAGAGAGATAAAGACGTGTTTCAAAGTGAAAAAGGGACAGAAAGGCAGACGCACACAAACGGTTGAGAAGTTAATGCATATTCCTGGATAAGTCTTATCTGAAGTCAGACTTTCATGTTTACATTTTGAACTCTCATAAACGTCTCCTGGAAAGAAAGCAAAGTACAATAAAGCAGTACTTAATTTCAGGATGGAATTGACCAAGCTTTAACACAGTCCTCAGCAAATCCCACCGAGCCGAGAGCAGCCTTAGCACAGTAATGTATTACAAATGATAATGAGAATTTAATCAATAACTGATATTCAGGGGGTTTTCAGCAGACATCACAACTCAACACTGATCTTTGCTCAAGCATGTGACTGCTCTGAATAAACACATGCAAGAAAGTGAGTCAAGTGTGCAGTAAATAGTGCCTCCAGAACAGTAGCAGGAGCAGTAGTTTATCTCCTGGTTGGTATCAAGGTGGCAGCTCTCATTCTGAATGTGTGAAAGGTGACATCAACAGACATTGATCCCAAAAGGAGAAGGCTCAAGTCTGAGCACTGGCATTGGCATTGGCATTGTGTGGTTCACAATCTCAGTGATCTCAGTGATCTCCTATTCCTTTGGCACAAGGACTTTGAGTTGTGGCTACAAACACACGTCTTGTGAAAGGGAAGGGTTTCCTCCCTTAGGTATGTGAAGGGTGCATTTAGGGTCCATCAGAACTGTTGATTCCCATCACTGATGAAGGCTTGTTTTCCTTGTGAGGTGGTGTTCCTATGGCTGATGACTCTTCCCATGGTGCTGTTCCAAGCTGTGATCGCTGTAAACAATTAACATTCAACCTGTCTCAATTTTCATCATCATACAGTGGAAAGGGCACCAGGCTGGGATCAGAGAGGCACAGGGAGCTGCTGGAAGAAGCTTGGGGCTGTAACCATAAGCAGAAGCCCCAGCTCCTGCCGCTGCTTGTGAAAAGGGTCTGTGGATTTGCAATGGTGAGTGAGACAACTGATGGAGAGATGCTGGAGAGCCCTCTATGCAGGGTGAGTTTCTGAGCCCTACCAGTATGAAAATAACTGACACCAAGTGAAAAAGTACTAGCTTTACAAAAACTAAAACTAAAAGGAACCTGAAATATAAGTGACATTTTCTCCCCCCCAAAAATATGTTTTTACATAACACTAAAGTGATTTCTTAATTTCTTTATTTTGCATTAATAAAACAGGCAACGTGTTATGTAAAGCACTTGTTGCATAAACTCTAGTGATTTCACCATCTTGGTGAACATCACATTCCCAAGTACCAGCCTCCAACACCAGAAAGTCTGGTAAATTGGATAAGATAATTTACAACAGTTCCTTGCTACCATTCAATACAGCTCTTGCATAACTGACTCTTTTGATGGCATTTTTACCTTGGAAAAGAAAACAGATGTATACATATGTTATACTGAGAAGGTGTAACATGTTGCTACTGGCTTTACCAGACAAGTGGAGAAATGGAGGATGTGCTCTGTGACATCGATGGGAGAACAAGATACTGCTCAGAGGTGATCCTATTCCTACCAGAGGTAATCAAAGTAAGACCAGACAGAACAAAAGGGGTACAGATTTGTGCTTGCCTTTCAATCCCACCACTCTGCCTAAAAGAATGTCTCCTGTACTTTCTTTTAGCCACTCTATTTGGAGATGTAGATATGCTTCTGTTCCATTGTCTCCTGACCTTTTTATTATTTTTTTTTTCATATAGCAGAACCAGGAGAACACATAAGCACCTTTCTCATGTACTGCACACTTTCCAGCTCTGCAGATGGTCCACCTATCTGTCATGAAGGCATGGCTCTTGTGGAACTGCCCTATCCTGAGCCACAAACCCATATGGAGGAGGGTCAGCTCTCAGGTTGCTGGGAGAAAATCATCTGCACAATCAAGGCTGGTTTCTAAACCTTTATCTTACAGCTAATACTTTTGGCCTCGAAAGGTCACTGGGAATGGGTCTGATGTGGCCTTGAGGGCTGGGAAAGGGACCTCCCACCTGCTCTCTTGTAGAAGTGCAACCACTTCTCACTGTTATCTTGAATGAGTATTGCTCAGCCCTCAACACTGCACAGTATCTGACAATATTGGGCAAATCTTGCTCAATTCAAACACTCAGCATAACTCCTGATGTGAGTGGGAGCCCCCCATCAGCACTGAGGTCATCACTGAAGCTATTTAAACACTCTCCACTTCCCTCCCTCCTCCTCCCTCTGCCCACTTCTCCACACTCCAAAACAAACAATTTCCCCTTTCTGTGCTATATTAAGATAATATGCAGAAAATCCAATACATTATCCTCAGGATTAAGTAGCATCAGCAGAGTGTATTCACACATTGCTGCTGTGCTTATATCAGGGGCACATTTACTCTCAGCAGGCACTAAATGTTCCCAGCAATTCCTTGTGCAGGGAAGGTGGGAAGCATACCAAAGTCATGCATTTAGAGGCTGTGGAACAGTTTAACTACAGATATATTAAGGAATTTGCCTCAGGAATGTAAACAGATCCAGAAGGTTTTGTGTGCCAAGGCAATTAATTTTAAGAGTTCCCTTGCATGCACACACATGAGTATGTACACGTACCTGCTACACCCTTCTGCCTGTACCATACATAAATATGCAACAAAAGCAACATTTCTGAGGCACTAATAATGGTAAATGCTCTTGCCACAGAGAAAAAAATTTCATACTTATTTCGGGTAAAGTTGGAGGTCATTCACTGGTCACACAAGGAGTTGTCCATTCATGATCCAATATTAAAGGATGACTTGGGCTTAGTTGTAATGCATGGAGAATATACATAAAATACATTCTTGAGGCGGTGAATGTGGTTAAATAAATTTACTGGAACAAAGAACAGCTTGACCTCAGTAAAGAAAAATCAAATTTAATCTTGTCAGGCATTTATTGGAGCCTTGGATAGTCTTAATCCTTCAGCACAAATTGTTTACTCCCTGTGTTTCTGTGCAGCTCTCAGACACCCAAATAAAATGTATTTACATGCACACATCAGTCAATTTTAGGCTTAATTGCTGTCACACTCTCCTTTGAGGCATGGACTGCTTCAAAGATGCACTCAAAACACTGCACCTAAAATTTTTTATGACCCTTTCTCATAAAGGTATCAAGACATTAAACATGACTTCAGCATGGGTGTTCAATAGCACTCAATCAGCACCCAATTATCACTGCTCAACCTCTGCACATGCACTCAGCTGCCCTGTCCAAGCAATCAGGGACCTATTCCTCATGTTCGCTCAGTTTTGAAACTATGTTGGGTGATATCTCAGCCCCTGAGGGTCCTGTTCCATTTTTTTAGGCCAATAAGACCATCATCCTGGAAAGATCAGGCCCTTCTCAAAATCAAAGGGTGGGTACTTCTTTTTAAAAGTGAGCTTTTCACTCACCACAACTCTCTGAAAGGAGGTTGTAGTGAGATGGGGGTCAGTTTCTCCTGACGGGTAACAAGTGACTTTTTCTGACATGAATGATTCTATAATTTTATGACCTTAAACGCAAATTTTCTCCAGTCTAAGTGTTTGGGACATAAGAGTCCTTCAAACATATATAGGTCAAAGAATTAAAATTTCAGAATATTTCCTCTGAGGTTTCTCTGTTGAAATAAAGGGTTCATGTCCCATATTTACAGTTCAGGTCCAGCTTTAATTTTAATATGGCCACTTGGATTTTTACCAAGCTTGAATTTTCCTGGGGTTTTTTCTTTGCTTGTTTATTTGTTTGGGATTTTTTTTTGGCCTGTGGACTTAAGAATTTGGTGTTGAATATACTTTAAATGAAATCAAATAAATATTAAAACAAAATGTACTCAAGCAACTAATTCTATTGTCAAAAAATTCTGCTAACAATTGTTTGGAGATTGTTCTCAAACATTACCCATCACAAATTACTAAACTGCCATTCTTTCTTGTTGAGGTTTGCTCACCTCTTTAAAAGTGTTAAGAAAATTCTTCTTTACAACTTCAGATAAGATATAGAATTTAGTCTAATATAGACTATATGTCTTAGTCTGATTTTATCCAAGTAAAAGCTTATTTTTTTTTCTCTTTTTTAACTTTTATTGAATTTATATATACTGTTGGGTGATTTTTTAATAAAGAAAGCATCTAATAAAACCCTCATCTGAAGCATCCATGCAAATACCATAGAGTAGGAGTAAAAGGGAATTCTGTGCTCCCAGGAAAATGGAGGGACATAAAAATACTAATAAAGGACTCTGAGCAGCCTAATTCTAGTAGGAGGTTTCCCTAACAGATCCTTCCAGGAGGAACTGCACCAAGCCCTTGGCAGCCCCTCACACACTTTCTGTGTGACACTGTCCCTGCAGAGCTCAGGGGGACACCAGAGGCAGCACTTGGAGGAACGTGCTGGTGTGAGCTGATGCTGCACCTCCAACACCTCCACGGCGTCCAGATGGAGACTCACATCCCCTGGGCAGGACACAGAACTCACCCACAGTTCCCTGAGTGCAGGGCACTTCTGCACCTGCAAGGGCAACTGAAACAAGCTTGGGCTTTTTGAGAGTGAGGTTAAGCTTTATGGAGGACATAAAAAATGCAAACCCTTTCCTGATGCATGACAAAAACCAGTCCAGCTGCTGGCAGCCTCATTCAACACCCCCAGATTGTTTTTTTCTTGGCAGTAGCAATACAGGCATAAACAAATATTAGTGTAATCACTGGGGCTTTTCTTTATTTTTCATATTTTAGTAAAGATATGCTTCACTGCTTTACAAGATACTTGGAATTTATAACTAATTGAATCCTGATTTTTAATTAGTTCTGAAGTCATGCCTAGCAGTTCCAGCCACAGCCCCATGACCTGGCATTCCCAGCAGTGATAAAAATGCTGAGGGATGGCACCATTTGGCTGGCACAGTGCAGTTCTTCCCTGTGGAAATGCAGAGTGGGATGTGGTGGGCTCCACTCAGTTCTCACCGTGTGGCATGCTTGGAGTTTTTAAGCAAGAGCAGAGAAAAGCTTTCTACAAAGCTCTAATAAGCTCTTATAAGTGAGGTGTCAGTGTGATATCTGCTCTCATAAAAGGGGCTCAGATTATCTCTTCCCATTGTTCTTAGAAGCAGTTTCAAGGGTGGGATTGTCTAACTTTGTCCACCTAAACTTGTAATGCAAACCGATCTTGTACTCTCTCTCTGTAACCAGCAGAGAAAATAATCACACAGGAGGACAAGCCACCCCCTCTTAGACCCTTCCTTTGAGGATGGGAGGGATGATCTTGCATAACTTGTGCATTGCTGTGCCTTTTAATAGAGAAGAATTCCACTTTTAAATCACACTAGGGACAAAAAAGAGACAATGTCCAGCTACTCTGGCTTTTTCCAACTTTGCATCAAAACTCAGCTGTCTCAGCAGTAACTGGGGGAAAACATCTGACTCTGTCAATTGTCAACATCACAACTCACTCACTGTCTAAGCCTTTATGTGAAATTTTTCTATTTGCATTTACAGCTGATTTTCATTGAATACACTCACCTGATCAGCGGGCTGTCATATCACTTCACTCTGGACACTGTTTTAAAGGGAGGCTTTATAGCAGCCTACAGTAAAAGCCTGTCTTCAGCATTGTCCAGCCACAATTTAGGGTGGCTACTGGTATTTTTAAAGATTAAAGATCCTTTCCATGTATTGATGATAAGCCCGAGGGGAAGAATATATCAAGAGCCAAGAGAAGCATCAAAATTTTTTTTTTTTTTTTTTTTGCATCTGAAGTCACAAGGAAGTTCTGGCACTTCAAGATTTTCATGGATATAATATTTAAATGTTTCCCATTTAAACTTCTGCTCATAAGAAGCTCGGTGTCATTTGAAATCCAAACTTCATCTAGACTTACAGTGTGGGCAGCTCCTTTTGGGCAGCTTTTCTCAGCGATGAGGTTTGGCTACACAGGAGAGACCCAGAAATCAGTTTCATTGAGATTTGCCTGACCAGTGTCCTTGGTGTCCCCATAGCTCATCCTCCTTCTTCACTCTATTTCATAAAAAAAAATACAACCAAAACCAAACTACCATTAAAAAAAAAAAGGAAGCATGAATCATCACCTTGAAATTTCTTTCTCCTTTGGCTTGCTTTGACTGGATATCAGCCTGAAATTAATAATTACCTAGCTGCCTTTGCTCTTTAATCAGAAGCCCACTGATTACTGTGATCTAGTCTTTGTCCCTGTCTCCTTTGGAGAGGATTTTAATTAGTAGTCTACAGTATATTCCCTTGTACAAGTGCTCCAATTATGTTTAATCACTACCACTGCACATACAATAATTAATTAATGTTAAACCAGAGAGAGCTCGGCATTGTGATTCATTGGTTTTGTAATGTTTGGTCTGTTATTTGGCTGCTTTATCTCCTATGGTCTTTGGGGAAAATCCTTTGGGAATCTGGTTCAGAGTGTCAGGACTGTCAGATTCTGTTCCACTGTTACCAATATGTAGTTTAATATCCAACATCTCCATTTACCAGCACCCCAGACAATGTCATCAGTTCAGCAAGAAGAAAATCAGGGACATCACAGGCTGTGCAAGCACCCGTTCTGCTGAGAAGAAAAGCTTTGCCTTGCCAGGGCACAGCAAACCCCCCCCAATATGGGCCAGTGACACCACCCCATCTCAGCTCTGATAAAGGCCACTTCTTTCACTGCAAGTGCTGCTCCTGGATTTGAAAAGAACCTGACACTTGACAAGAGGCAAAGTGATGGATTTTGATTATCCATGACTGCTTGAGAAGCCTCCACATCCAAAGACACAATTTTTGCATAAAAGGTGAATTTCTTTCTATCAGAAAACTAATTAGTGCACAGAAACTCATGATGTAAAAGATAAACTTTTTCAACAGCATTTCCAAAACTTTTTGTTATCCTGTTTTGAGGAGTGATGTATCAGAAGACAATTTTGTAGTTTGAAAGTGGAAAAAGTTTCCAAAGCCCTCAAAGATCACTTTCTCCCTGAAATCCAATATGGTGTAACACAACCTCACCATGAACATTCAGCATGCAGTAGGAACATAGAACAAAATAATGGGCTTTAGACACTTACCAAAGAAAAATATGATGTGCAATAGGATTTTTTTCTTTTCTTTTCTTTCATTAAACAGAAAATTTAAACCACATTTTGCCAGCAAAAATAATTTCAAACTTGAAATTGGAGCTGAGATAAAAATAAGCATCTCAAATTCTCTGTGGCCTGGCTAAAATAATATTCCATCCTTAATCTTCATTATAGACAGTATGAGAAGCAAAATCCAAAAGAAATAGAATTATGTATTGATGGTTCATTCAACAAATAGAATCGAGTGAGCACTTTCAAGCCTTTTCTTCTGCACAGGTTTTGGTCTTCTAGCCAGTGATGAGCTGCTATGGTCCTTCCCCCATCTATGTTCTCATGGCAGAGCTAAGTTCAAATATTTATATCTTTAAAAAAATGTAAAAGCAAAGAGCTCATGCCCTATTGACATATCATTTAGTGGCTGTTTGAGCCTTACAATTTCTGCTTCTGGAACAGAGAGAAATTGCCTGGAGTTGGCTGCTGCTTGGGGCTATTCTTGTTTATTTTAATGGAGACACAAATATATGATCCTCCAAAAGAAGCAAAAAACAGTCCAATCCCTTGCTGAGGCACTCCCTAATCAAACAGCCTCTGTGCAGGAGGCAGCCACATCTGAGACCCCCTGAGCATCACCTCAGCCTGAGGGTGATCCTGGATCCACAACCCCCAGGAAAACGCCTCTGGAAACTCCCAGCACCAATTTACAGACAGTTCAATGAGATAGCTGAGGGCTACACCCAGCCTCCAGACCCCTGCCTTCTCGCAAGGGAAGGGTTGAAGTCCAGGATCAAACATCTAAACAGACAGTCAAGGCCTGCAACCAGGCTCATAGGGAAGCATCACCACCCTCCCCACACTTCCAGCCTAGGGTAGATCTGAAATACAGAGATTTACTGGCATCACTGCATTGATCTGGAATGGGAAAGAATCATAATGTGAACTAAAGTAGTAATATCACAAAACTCTCCACAGAGAGGCAAGATATACACAGAAAAGGAACATATTTGTACATATTTTTACAGCTGATGCAATCTGAGAGGAAATGTGATCAAATGTTTTTGTCAACATCAGCTGAGTCATCACCAGCTAAATGAACTGAGTCCGTGTGTGTTGCCTAGTCCTTCTGTCTTTCTCTTGGAATTCTTGGAATTACCAAGAATCTCAAAAGCATAAGCCATAGAGTTGCAGCTGTATGTCTTCATAGTCACATGCAGATTTTTGGGTTGAAAGTGATTATTATTTAGCGCAATTGTGCTGTAAGAAAATATTATTATTATACTCCCCTAGCTCAGTGCTTGAAACTATATCCATCAGACAATAAATCTGCCATTGATACTTATGTTTTTCCCCATGGTCTGAAACCTCTTTGCCTTGTCTGAAACCTGAGGTCAACACCTGTGTTCTTTGTATTATTATTATTAGTTCTGCATAGATGGCATATTTTGTACTCATTTGTGCTCCCTTTAAGCACTGAAGGTTGTAGGAAGGGGGGTAATTGTCTGAGAACTGTACAGATTTAACCTGCCAGCAGCAGCCAGCCCTGTCCCCTCATCTCTGGTTGAGAGATTGATGGGATCCTCCACCTTCATTGCATCCATCATGTAAGTCCATGTAGCTGGACAAACCTGAACAGCCCTGTTAATTGTGTCACATTGCTCTTGATGCATTTCTTCACTCAAATGAGTTTTGTTAGCTCAGACCTTGATATCCTGCTTTCAGCAGCACTGCTGTAATCATCTGTGAAAGAGTTTAAGTGGACTGCCAGGTCCAATCTTCAGATATCCTCAGGCTGATCATAAGTGCACTTTTGTAGGACATAATCCTGACAAGCAGATCTGGCTCCCAAATTATCTGTATTTTCTATTATATTTGATTTAATAATGCCATGAAAATTGCTCTCTGGAATACCTGAAATGAAAAAGCATTTTGCTATTTAAGAAGAAAAAAATACTGAAAATTTTTAATCAAAGATATGTGAAGAAAGAGGGGGAAAAATGAAGGTTTTATGGAACCTTCCTACTGGAAAAAATGCAGTTAATTTTGCTACTAATAATAACTAGACACACATGTGATCCCTTTTCAGGAACTACCATTGGGAGAAGAATGGAATAAGACAGCTGGAGCACAAGTAGAGCTCCCCTTCCTCAGTGGGCAGATTTCTGTGTGGTGGCAGGTTTGAAATGCCCCAACAGGGATTGCCATCACCCAGAGCACCAGCTGCCTCCTCCTAAGCACACAAACAGTCAAGGCATTGCCACTCTGATTGCCAATTTGCCAGGAAGAGCTTGGTGGAGAACGAGAGGGGCTGAATTGTCCTGTGTGCTCACAACCTACCCAGCAGCCTCCTGCCAGCCCTGCTTGAGCTGTGCTTTGAGGGAGGGGATTTTGCCACTTTGCTCTGCTCTGCTGAGACCCCATCTTACAGTACTGGGATTCCAGCACAGGGAAAACACTGAGTTGTTGGAGAAAATCCAGAGGAGGGAATCAAGATGATTATAGGGATGGAGAGCCTCTCCCATATAGAAAGGCTGGGAGAATTTCAATTATTCAGCCTGGAAAAAGAGGCTTTGGAGCAACCTGATTGGGGCCTTGCAGTACATGAAGGGAGCCTAAAAGAAAGGTGGAAAGAGACTTTTTACAATGGCCTGGAGTGACAGAAGAAGGGAAAAATACTTCAAACTGGAAAGGAGTACATTTAGACTGGATATTAGGAAGAAATTCCTTACTGTGAGGGTGGTGAGGCACTGGCTCCCCAGGGAAGCTGTGGATGCCCCATCCCTGGAAGTGTTCAAGCCAGACTGGACGAGACCCTGAGCAACCTGAGCTAGTGGAAGATGTCCCTGCCCATGGCAGCAGGGTTGGAACTGGATGATTTTTAATGCCCCATACAACCCAAACCATTCTGTGATTCTATGTTGGAGTATGGAACATGGCAAGGGAGAAGCCCATAACCTTGGCACAGGATGTGAGGTTTGGTCATTTTGATAGAGGATAGGAAAGATATGAGGACCAACAACATACAAGTGCTTTTATGGCACAAAGTATCTGCTGACTGAACTCCATGTACTCTTTTACAATGTGTATTTTGTAGGGACACAGGCATTTTCTAACAGCACACTGCTGCTTTCTGGACTGGGAGTTATTGTGGTTCTTGAGGACCCTTTTGGCAGGATCTTTTTCTCTTCTTGTGGAAAAATTGTGGTAAAAATATACATTAGTAAGGGAGGCCTAGAGGCATGTTGCCTGCAAATGGAAGCATTTTTTCCAGACTTAGCAGGATCTGGTTTTCTGCTGTATACATGCATTTATATACACTTAAGAAATGTGATCATAGTATATGTTCAAGATAAGAAACAGAGCCAGTGATATCCAAATTATTATCTGACTGGTTAATAAGTGCCTACAATGGCAAACATCAAAGTCCAATGGAAAGGACTGTTATTTGAAAAACATTGAAGCTATCGTTATGTACAGGCTGAGAACAATAAGGTGCCGAAAACAACAGTCACACTTCCTGTTCAGCTTCCCAAGTGCAATTAGGTAGCTCATGTACTGGGTTATCAGACCCAGGAAATAGCCAGATATTTCCATCAAACTCCTTAGGAAACAGGGATGGGTCAAGTTGGAACCACTTCTGTGTTTTCTTGTTGACATTTTGGCTCTAAAGCCTTCTTTTCAGTAATTGGGAATGCTGCTGAATTTTAGAGCACTGGGCTGCAATTTTCCATGTTGTTTCCATTCTTTAAATGAGTCTGAACCTTGAGCAGGAAATCTTAAGATTTTTGGTTTGATTTTCTTGTGAGTTTAGGTTTGCTTTGGGTTTCTTGTAGAAGTATTCGGCCAAAATTATACTCAAAGATGGAAGGAAGGAAGGAAGGCAGGAAGGCAGGAAGGAAGGAAGGAAGGCAGGAAGGCAGGAAGGAAGGAAGGAAGGCAGGAAGGAAGGAAGGAAGGAGCAATAAAAGAGAGATGGATAAACTGCCACCTTCAGAAAGAGATCATAAAACCCCCAAAAATTACAAAAAGTGACTACACTGTAGCAAAAGACTTGATGCAAGAAGAGGCTGAGAGAAACCATGCATTGACAGTGAGGCAGAGCAAGAGTAGGTTCTCCATCCTCCAACTCTGCCAAAGCAACAGGGAAGATGAAGTTTATGAAGAATTGAAATGACCTGTCCTACTTCTTTCAAAAAAATCAATATCCAGTTGCAACATTCCCTTAAGCAAAGATTGCATAACATTAGAAAATAAAGCTAACTAACCTAATTAAATTGGGAGGAAAAGAATGTGTGTCCAGGGCCTACAGTGAAAAGAAGAACATGGGAATAATAAAATCTCTGTTGTCTGCTCCAGCGTAAATGTGTAAGATGATCTTGAGAAAACCATCTGCAAAAAAACTCCATAACCAAAAAAAGTCAGTATCTCACAGGAAGACTGTGAGGCTGTATAGATGCCAATTTTCAGTTACTACCATGTTAAATTCCATAAAATAGTTTAAACAAGCCTTTTTGGTCTGTACTTTTTTTCCAAGGTTACTTTGAATGCTGTCTAGCCCCATGAGCTTCACATCAGATCAGTTCTGTGATGCTGATTTCTATCAGAGGATTGCTTTGTTAAAGGGTGTGATATCCTGGTACCTCTGGAGATCTAAAAAGGTGAGGTGGATTCACAAAAACCCTCATATTATATCTTTATTATAGTCCTGATCACCTATCCTGACCCAAAAAACCTTGCCAGCGGGTACCAACTGCTACTTATTCTGCAGGAATGAAAGCTGCTTCAGCACAGAGAACTGCAATAACTCTGGAGACTCTTTTGTTGGACCTCTGGGGCTTCTGACAGTGACCATGGGCTCAAGACACTTCCCCAGCCCCTTTTTCCCTGGTAGTAAGGGTCTAGCAAGCAGCCTTACCCAGGTCAGAAGGACACATAGAGGAAAATCAACCCATCTGGATCTTCTACAGGTGTTCTTTAGCCTTTCCATCTGCTCAGCAAACCCTGATCCCCCCAGACACCACTCCAGCTTGGCCAGGTTGCAGGTGCTTCATGCTGGGAATGCAAACCCCTTCCTCCTGGGGTGTGCTGGGTTACACAAAGGGACATCCCAACCCAGATGCCTGCATCCAGACATGGCATTAAGACACCAGGGGTGCAAAGGAGCCTTTCAGATTCCCACTGCATAAGATTTTGCCTTTTCTTCCTCAAAAGCCTGTTTGAGTTAAATCCTCCCTAGGGTGGCTGCCCATCCCTTCCTGCTCCCGCTAGAGGAGAGCCCAACCCTTCCTTGGAAAGGCATCGCTGGTGATGAGATTTCCAGCTGAAAGGGATTCGGTCTCTTTGTTTAGGAACAGAAATGAAACATGCTTCACTGCACCTCATGAATTCTTCCAACATAAGCATCTTCAGTTCCATGTTTTTGTAGCTGGACATGTGTGCCTGTCACCAGGGCAAGGGAGAGAGGAATTTCCAACAAAGTGAAAGTGTGATGCTCCCTTTTATCCTGTTCTCATTGTTAAACAAATGAGCTGCCTTTAAAAGCGCTGCAACATTTATTGATGTCACCAAAAGAGGTTATTTTCACCCCGTCCTAGTTTGCACTTTAAGTAGCAACATTCTTTTTACAAGCTCTCTTAATTAAGGGAAATAGTCTTAATTTCAGTTAGTAAAATTGGTTTGTGTGCATGTGGGTGTGTGAAAATAATACAGTATCTTATTTCAAACCTCATGGGGTTTCAGCAATTATTCCTTTGACAGAAAATCTCGAAAGTCAACAGCCTTATAATGCCTAACTCCTGGGAACCAGGGTAAGGGGAAATTAAACATCCATCTTTGACTTTAATGGTGTAAAAATATGTGTGTAGATAACTGCCATTATGTGCATAATTCCCTCCTGCAGAAATGCAGGTTGCAAAAGGCTAGCCCAGACAAGGTTAATCCAGATCCCACCGCCCCTCCTTGCCCGTATCAGCCTGCAGGGGAACATTGCACGTGGGGAGGAGAGGGGGCTGTGCCCGGGCAGACATTTCCAGGTGCACAGCAGCACGTCCCAGGTGAGGAAAGCCTCACCCACTTGTGAATATGCTTTTCCTCTGGGCTGTTCCCTAATCATCCCACCCTCCTTCAGCTCCTGGTCCTTTTTTTTTCCTAATTTTTCTCCTGATCAAGGATATGCAAACGCTGCTCTGAGTCACAGCTGCTGCAGTAGGAGTTTCATGTTCCTCAGCAGGAGCAGCACTGGGTGAGTGTGTGCATTTCTGCTGTACGTGATTGTCTGCACGCCCCTTGGCAGGCACCAAGTATGTCTCCCAAACCACAGCTCACGTCTAATCACTTCCACTCCAGACTCTGGAGGCTGAGTTAGGGACAATATAATAACCAGTTTCTTGCAGGCAGCTGGGCAGTGGTCCAGCCAAAAAAGTTTAGTGAATCTGCTGGCTGACATCTAACTCATCTGAAGTTCAGATCCACAAATAATCTTCTACAGTCTCTTGGAAGAAGTGAGATTCTGAGAGATCTGATCTTCTTGTGATTTCCTGCACCTGGCTCTGTAGGAGATCCTGCCCCAAAATTTGGAGGCTGTTAGGGTTTGTTAGGTGTTAGGAAAGGGAATCTGCACACTTCTAGAAATTGAGGACTTGTGTTTGTAAACCAGACCACCATCAGTTGAAATTCATGATTTATTGGCAAAAGAGAGCTTTACATTCAGGTTGGCAGAGATTTAAAATTCTTCTAGTCCTGAAATGCTCTAAGATGTTCACACACAGTCCAGTTTAATGGGACCTGGTCCCAATTAAAGCCAGTTTAAGTGCACATAGTAAATAGTCTGGGG
Organism: Thryothorus ludovicianus; assembly: GCA_013397245.1. Classification (NCBI taxonomy): domain Eukaryota; kingdom Metazoa; phylum Chordata; class Aves; order Passeriformes; family Certhiidae; genus Thryothorus; species Thryothorus ludovicianus. Next base: position 393,151 of record VZTB01011150.1, read on the forward strand.
AAATGACAGCAAACAAGATCTTTACACGAGAACCACTAAAGTGAAACAGTATGTAGACAACAGAGACATTGAGACAAAGACTGGCCCCACATCTCCATCCTTACCCAGAACTTTTCCTTCATCCCTTCTTCCCTTCCTTCCCCTTTCTCCATTTTCTGGTTTCAGAAGGTTTCAGGACCAGCAGAAAGCAAAAGCAGACCTTTGTCCAAATTTGGCACAATGCCTCCAGGAAGATTTTACTTGAGAAGATAATGCAGAGATGGGACAGTGATGCACCTTCCCATTTCCAATCTCATCTTCCCTGCAGTGCACCTGAAGCAGTGGCTGGGTCAGGAATGACAGGGTGTGTGTCATGACATGATTTGTGACTCTTAGAGCCACCCATCACTGAGTGTTTCTAAGAAGAGGGCTGAGGCATGACAGACTCTTCAGACACTTCAGCAATTTTTTACAGTGCATACAATGAATCTTCCTCATACTATTTACTATGTCAAGTATTATTCTGTTGCACACTGTAGTGTGCTCTAGAGTGCACTTCTAGCCTTGGAAAAGAAACTCATTAATTCTTTGTGGGTCCTTAGAGCAATTTTATCACATAAATAACAATTTTAGTCATTTCATAATCTTTTTATTAAAATGTGGCTTAATATTAAAGGTTTTTCTCTTTTGTTTTTGGCTTATTTATCTATTTTCTTGGTTTTGCAATTTAAAAATTATTACTCACTTAGGAAGAGACTTTGTGACCTTTGTCTGAACCAGGAGAAGCAGTCAGACCCTAGTTTGGCTCTGTCAGTGTGAAGGGATGGAGGAGGAAAGATAGAGAGCATTCTTCATTTTACTTTGGCCACATACTGCAACAGTTTGCAATACCTGTTTCCAGCAGAACTGCCCAATTTGCTGTCATGTATGAGTTACATGAGCCAGAGCTGTTAACCAGTGCTTTACTCTGACAGAGGCAAGGAGGTACAGGAATTGTAAAGTCCTGTTGGGATAAACCTGAGGACAAGCAAAAGTATGATAAAACTCAGTGAGAGCTGCCTATAACTCACCAACTAGCTCAACACACAATGCAAAGGCTTGGGCTGGAGCAACATCAGGCTGGAAGGGGCACTTACTCCAACTTCTCTTAAAGGGAGGCAAATAGAACCCTGTGTAACTCTGGGTTTGCTGTTGGTACCCAAATAGGGATAGTGCAGGTGCAGTCTGACAGTGTAGGAGGGCAATGGGCTAGCAGAGAAATCAACTAATTCACTAATCAGTCCTATCAAAAGGAGATTAAATAAGTGCAAAGGCTCAGCAAAAGATACTTTAGAATACTTTAGATACTTTCTTGGTCTTTTTTTTGGTTCTTCACACTGGGTAATGGCTGTCTATGGAAGTCATTTTGTTAAAGAATTAGTGGACAGAACAGTCAGGGAAGTTTCACTTATAAGATTTCTTAAATTATTCCTTAATGACAGGAGTTGGAATGAAGAGAGAGAAAGAGAACTTGGTCTGGGTTACAAAGAGATTTTAATGGAAAAAACAATTATGGTCCATGTCAGAACACAGAGATGTGGGTTTGTGCAAGCATCTTTCTCAAACACCCCACCATGGACAGCCCTGTTTTGCTGTTCTGGCACAGATGTCTGTTGTTGAACAGATGTTGTCTTGTAAGCTCCCCTAAGCAGCTCCATTTTCCAATCAGAATTGTAACTGGAATTATGTACAGAAGATAATTGCAGCATTTATAAAAGGGGAGTCCAAAAAACTGGCCTTGCAGCTCAGCGAATTGAGGTCACCCATCAAGCTGCTGCCCTCCCCTCCTGCTTGTTTCAAAAACCAGATGATTTTATTAGAGTCAGCTGCTGAATAGAGACTGTTGGCATTACAGTCCAGGAAAGACAGCTAGGATACTCTTGTCACTAACTTATTTCTTGGCCAGAGAACAAACCAATGCTTGCTGTATCGTCAAACAGGTAATGGTCTCTCGTGTAATTAGATCAAATTATTATAACACTGATTATAATAATTTGTAGCTACTCGTCGCTTAAACCAGCTCCTTCATCATGTTTTCACTGTCTGCTCTGTGGCTGTCTTGTTGAAATCATGAGCAATTTGGGCAGGGACTGTCTGTGTCATAGGTAGGGCTGGGCTCCCTCCTCATGCCTAAGGAGCAAAGTTTTGGTAATTATATTGTATCACAGATATCAGCTGATAGTAACAGGAGGCAACAGTGTAGCATCTGCATCAGAATATAGCAGCTGCAAAGAATCACAATATTATTTCCCTGCCCTTGCTTTCAATACCCGTGCAATGTAAATCCACTAGGACTGGGTTGTCTGTGCAGTTGTCTAACGAAACGTTGCCAATTAGTTTAGGCCTCAGCTTGTTAGATGCAATGACCCTGCTATTCAGCAGGTGTAAATCTGACCCATAGATTATAGAGCTATATGTGAAGCCAAGAAATGACCTTTGGATATAGCACTGCCTAAGTTTTAAAAAAAAAAAAATGGTTTGGATTAAATCTTCAGTCTTCAATGCTAATGCCAGAAAAAAGAAATCATCAACCATGTTAAATAAACATCTCTGTGGCAGAAAGAATGGGACTTTTTAAATAGACAACATATATCTGCAAGCTGAACAAAGAACTCTTAAGAGGCTCTCCAGATTACTTTTCTTCAAACAGCTTAAGAGTTTCTCCACATTTTTCTTCCATGTTCTAATCACAATGAGATGATTTTCAAATACCAATCTCAGAGCATGGCAGATGAAATACTCCACTGCAGACAAGGTTGTGGTTTGACTAAAGTTTCACTGTTTTTGTAAGAGCTTCAGCTTGGTACATAGACTTGATTGCAAAATGCCTGTAGATGCAGAAGTGTGTACATAAAATCTGATGTTAAGATCTAAATGGGGCACCACAGACCCTTGGATTATAGGCCATGAAAGTAAAGTGTGCAAGTTGAGAGTTTGTTTCCTTCTCAGTGATTCAAAGACTTTGCAGTGGCAGAAGTTATGTCCACTGGAAGTTCACTGCAATGACCAGCTCAGACTCTACCAATGCAGAGCAGCAGCATTGCTTCTCACTCAAGAAATAGATTTTGTTATTGCACTCTGCACAGTGCAAAGCACACATGGATATATTTATGTGTACTAAATGATGTGCTTATATAATATACACACCCTGAATAGACATGTATATACTTACAACTTAAAGGAACAAATAGGAATATTTTGAAAAACGAGGTCTTCATTGTCTTCATAGGTTTTCAATTTCTCTCAACTATAATTTCAACATAAATAATTTTCACAATTTTGACCTCATAAGCAGTCAGACTAATGAGGTTAAACCAGGTTATTTTTCTTGCTTACTTTAATACAAGCTCTTAAAGGACAATTCTGGTTAAAGGATAAGTAGTGTTTCAAAATACTAGAAGCCAGAGGGATATGGATGAGTTGTGCAAACCCAACATTCCCAGCAGAAGCAAGGGGGCTAGCAGGTGACAAAGGCCTGTCATAGAGGTCTCTGCAGTTCTTTGTGTGAAGATTTTTGGAGTGTTTGGATTGATTCTTGTGTGATAGGTATAAGGGACAAACATACTTAAACATTCTGTGAAATCCTCTAAGATCTACTAGTCACATGAGGGGTATTCTCCTAGATTCAGAGTGAGCTGGGAGCTGGAACTTCACCCATGCCTGTTGCGGTCATTATGGAGAGCAAGTGGTTAAAGCAGTCAGAGTCAAAAATACAAGGTAACAGAAATCACAATAAACCAGTCATAACAGAAGGCTGCGTTTGTGATGTATTGCAATTTTTGAACCACCAGGTATTTCAGTTTTGGAGCTGTAAGGTTTCCCCTTGGTCAGCCCAGCAGTTGTCTCCCAGCTTGACAGAGGAGCCAAAGCAAGAACCAGCTCCTCTTCCACAGAACCTCCTGTGTCCCTGCCCCAGAGCCAGTGCTGGGACAGGCTTGGCTGCCCTTGGCTGCTTTCCTTCCCCTGCAATGTCCTGGGAGACAAACTGACTTTAGGGAATGGAGAAGGGAGGTTGGACCTGCTTGAAACACGAAAGAAACCATCCCTGCCTGTGCATGTGGCTTAACCAAACTATCTTCCAGAGCTGAGACCCAACATCCAGCCCCTGAATCAGCGAGGCTGTTGAGGTGGCCATCATTGAATCTACCCTGTGCTTCATTGCAATTCCCTCCCCAGGAGGATGTTTTTAGTAAAAGTCTTGTGTGTACCTGGAGGTACTGCCTCTGCGAGCTGCCTCTGTGAGATGAGGGGCTCAGCAGCAGGTGACAAGCAAGAAGTCAAAGAGGAATCAGTCCCTGTCTGGCCATCGATGATCAAGAGAAAACTCTGGCCTCATGACAGCTTAAAAATATGTCAAAGCTTCCTCTTGCTGGCCTAAAGAGGCCTTGGAATTATGGCCTGATGGCCAAGAGATTTGCTGCTCTCCCCAAGAAGTCACAATAAAAACAGCCTCATCAGAGCAGCCAAGGAGCTTCAGAAAGGCAGAGGAAGCACTTATATATTTGCTTTCTGGATTTTGACTGCCAGATCTCTCAGGAGAGGTTGGATTTTTTCACAAAAATGCTTAATGGGAAGAAACTCCCTAGGAAGCGATTGTTCTGTTTTGTTTTGAACTTAAAGGCCTCCAGTTGACTTGGGACACTGCCACCAGCCACATAAGGAAAGCCTGAGGCCTTCTTATTCAGGGTGGGGTAAAATCCTTCTGTGGGTGGACAAAAGGCCTTCAGAGACACAACTTTCCCTAGGACACAACTTTCTTGCCGCAATATATTTGTGGCTGAATATAAACTGTGTGGTTTGGTGTTTTAATGACAAGATGCTACTAAGGTTTCTTTCTTCCCTCTCATCTCCCTGTGACTTTTACTCCAAGTTTTCCCTGGAAATAATTTTTTATGGGTCTTGCATGCCTGCTATCACTTTTTCCCCACAATGACTTTTTTAATGAAAAATGCATAAACAATCCAAGAAGGAAATGGAAAACTAGTTTGTCTGCTCAGGGATAGGAATCTTCCTTACTGGTTTGGATTTCTTGCTCTCCCTTAACACTCTGTTGCTCCCTGAATGTTTCATTTTAGACAAGACATCTTCACAGATGGGCAGAGACTGTTTTACTCCCATTCTTTGTTCATCTTGGTCCCAAATTTAATATCTCCTCCCCACCAGGGACAGTAGAGTCCCCTTGGGCTAGAGCAGCAGGGATGCTCACGGGTCCCTCTGCCCGCTCTGACTCTGGGTTACTGGGCAAAGCATGGACTTGTTCATGCCCAGCTTGGTGCTGGGGGCTCTCAGCTGTCACAGCAGGGGCTCAGTGCTGGTGTAGGAGCAGTGGGCTGTGATGACTTGGGTGCCTCCTGCCTGCTGCAGACACCTTCAGAGCTGCAGTCCACAGGTTTGAAGGTAATGGAAATTCTGGGCTCCTAAGTATCAAAGTTACCTAGTGGCTATTTTGTGGATATCTCCTTGGGTTTAACAACCAATTTCTAAGTTCTCTCTTGGGGAGCTAAGTACTATTTTGGAATATTGCTGATAGACTGTTTTTGTCTCAGTTTCTTTAAGTATATAATGGAGGTTACAATATTTTCTGGCCTTGAATGTTTACTGTGATTGTGGATATGTTTAAGACATTCAGTTTAAAATGAGATTAAATGAATTTTCTACATGTCTGTAATAAATAACCTGAAATCTGGTTATTTTAGTGATTTACAAAAAAGACACTTCTGATCAAAACCCTACGCCCTGAGCATAACCTATGTGTGTCTGCAGATGCATTTCATAGGAAGCGCAGTAAAACCAAACAGGTACAATGTTGTGACTGCTAAAACTTTCATCTAACTATCAGTTTCTAAAGACATCTTTATTAAAGATCAAATCTGTGCCAATATTAAAGATTGCAGAAGGAATACCCTTAACTCAGAAATTCAAAATAAACACATAGTCTATTATTGACTGCTTGTAACTCTCACAATTTCCAAAGCCATAACATGAACTGCTCTTAAATTTGACTAGCACTTAAAAATGCAAACAGAGGTAGGCAGAGAAATATAGGCAGAGCCTCCCTATTTTTTCCTAGTGAGATGACAATGGGAAACTGCCTGCAAGATGCACCACAGCAATTCAGCCTCACAACAGGGCTGGGAGCTTGACCTCTCTAGGTCACAGTGTACAAACTGTGCCCATGTCCTATTTAATTGATGTGCTGCTTACCACTCTGTTAAGCACCAGATTTGGAAAATCTCCAGCTGGTGTGGATGAAAGAATGGCATCTATTTGCCCCTATTCATTCCTCCACTGCTGTGTAGAAGAAGGTAGGATTTGCATCTCTGTTGGGATTTTAATCACTACTCTTCAAAATGAGTAGAGAGCATTTATGATTTTGTTTCTGCCTGTTAGGACTGAACTGTAAACAGAGCAAAGTGGTGGTGAACTGCTCTGCTTGTGGCCCTGGAGTCAGAAAATAACTTGTTTCTCATTCAGCAGCCCTATTCCATTGCAGACATGCAAGTGACATATCTTTAAATAAGATGTCAATGAAAGGATTTGGTTCACTTCATGTTAGGCACACCCTCCTTTTAAATTATAAATGTCTTTCCTCCCCCATTCCATCCCCAAGTGTGCCTAAGAGGGATTAGTATTATATTCTTGAACTACAGAAAAATGGGGCTAGTGAGCCAAAATAGTTGTCATTATCAGTGTTTTACTTTTAGATAAGAAAGATGGTGTTTCTAAACAGCACGTGAAAATAAATTTATTGACCAGAGGTGATCCACATACAGAACCAGGCTGCTCACAGACATGGAAGGAAATGTGAATAGAAGGAAAAGCTAAATTTGTCTAATATATTAGCATGCAGATGTTATCGCTGTTTACAGAAAGACAAACTGAAACTCATAAGGACTGAATTGCTTGCCAAGAAAAGACAGAAAAATGCAACAGCAGGTCTGGGGAAAGACTTTGGATCTGCTGTCTCCAAATCATTAGCTCTACCAAGAAACAATTACTCCTTTAAATGAATAATTCTCTTTTAAGTGTTTGGAAACAGCTGAGCAACTAGCACAATACAATGAAAGACATCTTGTTGGCATCTTTTAGGCCATGAAGGGTGTGATCTAGTATTCCTTATTTGTGGTATTGAGAAATCGTGTATATGGCAAAGAGCAGCTGTGCCTGGGCTTCATGAGAGATTAAAGGTGAACAATTGATTTACTATTTTTACTGCAGATATTGGCAATCATGCAAAACGTGAATTTCCTAATTGTTTTTCTCTCAGTAAAGGTAGTGTTTTTAGCATGATAAATATTTTTACTCAAATATTTATCTTCCTGATGACCTATTTTGGTTGTGCTAAACCATCACCTCTCTTTTCAACCTTATTTTCCACAGGGAAAATTCCAGACCCTCTTTTCACTCATAAGAAAGAAAGAGGGGAGAGGGGGGAAATCCCTTGATTGTTTTTGATGTACAGTGGTCTTCACATCACTGAAAAAACCCAGCAGCTGGAGTATGTCATTAAGCAAATTCTTTCTGCTAGTTAAGACTGCCTCTTGGTATTTGACTTTACTGTTGTGTGTTTGGACCTTCCCAGGTCAGGTTCTATGAGTTATCAGCTGTTTCTGTCCATCATAGTTTAGCTGCTTCTCAGGGTCTACTTGGTGCTTTCAACAGGGATGCTCTGCAGACATCCAGTGTGCAAATGCAGAAGCACTTCCCCAGCAGGAATTAAGAAAGCATTAGAGACAGTTTAACTGGGGTCCTTAAACCCATCCAACCCTTGGAGTTATTTATCCTGGAGAAAAGGAGGCTCAGGGGAACTTCTCACTCTCTACAACTCCCTGAAAGGAGGTTGTAGCAAGGTGGGAGTCAGTTTCTTCTCCCAGATAACAAGTGCAGGACAAGAGGAAATGGCCTCAAGTAGTGCTACACAAGATTTAGACAGGGTATTAGGAAAAAATTCTCCACTGAAATGATTACCAAGCATTGGAACATGCTGACCAGGGAGGTAATAGAGTCACCCTTCCCAGAGATGTTCAAAAGCCATGTAGATGTGACACCTATGGATGTGGCTAGCAATGGACTTGCCAATTCTGGATTAATGTTGGACTCAATGATCTTGCAGGTCTTTTCCAGTCTAAACAATTCTATGATTTTAGAAGGCTTAATATGGCTTCAGGCAGCCTCAATGCTGTGTACTCTGCTGAGGCACAGGATCTGCTTGCAGTCCCGTGGACAATGTGATGGTCAGATTTGTGAGGCCTCCATGTGGATTGAGGTTTCTTGTGCCCATGCTAACCCTGAAGTAGCTCTCTATGGGAACAAATAGTTCATATCTTACAAACTCCTGCAGTCATGTTTAATTTATTCATCCCTACCTTACACATTGAATAAACTGCATGTGCCCACCAGATCATATGACTCTGTCCCTTTGCTTTCATAGCAGTGTCACTGCTGTGCAAATATTTTAAGCTTTTTTTTCGGTCTAAGTGTTATTTGTGTGCTACATCCATATCTGTACTGAAATCATTGTCCACGAGTCCACTTTCTCTCAGCCCTTCCAAAGTCCAAATATTAACCCTCTTTCTGCCAGGAGAGAAAATAAAGTTCCTGTGTTGCCCACCGGTGTCAACAACCAGACACCCAAACATGTGAAGTATCTCCAGTGGCTCACTCCCAAGTACACAGAGAAATGATGCACATCATACACAGTGAACAAATCTGAAGGATTCCTTCTTTTTCACCATTGTCCTGTCCTCAAAGATTTGCTCCATTTGAGTTCATTGACCTTGCCAAAGCCTTTCCTGCCTTTCCACTCTTGTTTAGCTCATGCTTACCTTCTTTTTCTCCCTGTCCCACCCTTTACCTCCTGACACCTGAGTCATGCAGTTGTTGAATCATAGAATCATTAAGGTTGGGAAAAACCTGAACAATCATTGAGTCTAACTGTTAACCAGCACTGCTAGGATCACCTTTACACCATGTCCCCAAGTGCCATATCCATACATCTTTCAGGGATGGGAATTGACTATCATCATAAACTGCTCCAAGACAGGTGGTGAGTCAACCCCTTCTCTGGGCAGTCTGTTTCAAGGCGTGACAGCCCTAAAGACAAAGAATTGTTCCTAATATTCAATCTAAATCTCCTCTGGTGCAAGTTGAGACCACTTACTCTTGTCTTACTGCTTGCTGCTTGGGAGAAGCCAACTCCCACCTCGGCACAACCTCCTTTCAAGCAGTTGTAGAGAGTGACAAGGTCCCCCCTGAGCCTCCTTTTCTCCAGAATGAACACTCCCAGCTCCCTGCAGTACTCCTCATAAGACTTACTCTCCAGACCCTTCCCCAACCCTGTTGCCTTTCCCTGGACATGCTCCAATGCCTCAATATCATTTTGTAGTGAGAGACCCAAAACTGAGCACAGGATTTGAGGTGTCAAGTACAGGGGGTTGATCATTTCCCTGGTTCTTATACCTGGTCCTGGTCCTGTTTCTGATACTGCTTTAGGGCCTCTCTGGGAAGCTTCTTCTTGTAGGACACTGATCAGTTCGATGTCAAGTCAGCACTGCTTTCAGGTTGCCACCAAATCTCCACTGTTTTCCTTCTTTACCAGGCCTTCTTTGCCTAACTGAGCTTTTTCACTTAGGTTTCATCCTTGGCAACTGCAGACAGCTTTTCGTGCTACCAACCAGCAGTGGCAGAGGGTGAAGGTCCTCTTGTTGAAGTAAATTGAATAACTAAATCTGGCATGTCACTTTCCAAGTGGAAAAAAACAGGCCTGTGCACAAAATACTGCAGAGCATGGAAGTTCAGTGTGCTGTGCCACTGTGAAAGCCATGACCTGTACACCTCATGTGACAGCAGTGCTAACTGAGCTCTGAAAAGAGATAATTTTTCTAGAAGCCTCTTAAAGAATGTGGGTGGCAAAACAGCAACAGTAATCAGCAATGCTAATTGCAGTCACACATCAGTTTTCATTGGTGTTTTCCAACTTTTCATAGAAAAGACACTGTTCCACTAGAAAGTGGAGGTCAAGTTAGCTAATCATTCACAGCATGTTTACTTTCTCCCAGGATTGTTTAGGATAAATTGTATCTTGTGCTTTAAAGCTATTTCAAGCAAAAAGCCTAGAGAAAAAAATGCTTAATTTGGTTTAAAGATTTTTCTAGCTGACCTGCCAATCAAAGGGATTCAGGTTAGTAGCTGGTCTTACTGTCTGGTGAATGAGACTCGACTCTGTTGCACTGATTAATGTGCAGAGTATCTCTGAGCAATTGATCTGCTTTTTTCAACATTTTAGTTGATGCCAGTGAAAAGATGCTACAGGACATATTTAAAACCATCCACTCTGTCTGTTGCTAAAAATCATGGGACTGTGAGTCAGTCATCCTGGATGACTTATCTCACTGATTCATTGAAAATGAATGTCTACACAGCATCTAGCATGCACCAAATGAAAGCTCAGATGCAAAGAGCAATCTAACCAAAGGCCAAAGGGTTTGTCACTGGCTAATAAGGGTAAATTATAAGGAGATAGTTTCATAAGTCTGTTTTATTAGGTTAAGGTGTTTCCAGTTAGGAGACACTCGTTCAGAATAGACTAGTTCCTTTGCAATCATGTGCCCAAGATTATCTAACCATACCATGGGTGAATAATATATTTTCCCATCTGAGAAATGTGCAGACTTGTTAGAGTGTTTTGAAAGGAGTGTTTTAGTCATTGCATTGCAGTGAAGGTTTTTTCTTCCAGTTATAGAATATGACTTTAATAGATAAATGGGGGATTAAGCTTTCAATCAAAATATATCTATTTATAGTCTAAATATAGAATGGATTAAAAAACAATCAAGCAAACAAACAACTATAATTTGTATTCAACTATATGACCTGGTGCAACACTCTGCAGTGACAACAGTTGGTGATTCAGCTTTGTCAACAAATTAGACATTTCTTGACCTCATTAACAACCTGGACTTTCTAACACCACCTTATGCAGACAAAGGTACTTGTCCCAAATTTGCCAGCTATTCATCAGCAGTCACTGAAAGGTGGAGAATCTTGCCTCCAGGACACTTCTGGGAATTCAGCACCAAGCCTGGATGCTGCCCCTGTGAAAGGCAAAGCTTCAGGTCAGATCATGGCTGTGGCTTGGCTTCCTTTCAGAGTCTGTTCCAGCTCCCACCTGCCACCCTTTCCCCAAATGCCTGATGTTGCCTCCCAGCACACCAGAGCCCCACGAGAAGGGGCTGTGCCCTGGAGAAGCTGCCCAGGGCAGTCAGAGGAGCCGTGGGCAGCTGTAACAGCCACGGTGCTGAGGCAGCTCTGCTGAGCAGTGGCACCGAGCCAGCACCAAGGAGGTCCTGCTGCTGCCTCCCCCGTATCTGGGGCACTTGCTGCTGCCTTTCTGCAGCAGTCATGAATATTTATTTATTTTTTAGATGAACTGGCACAGAGCCCAGCCTCATATGTCCTGCAAAAATTGAACCACTAATTAACCCTTAAGCCTTACTTTAACCTCCCTATAACTTATCCCTAGGGAAGTGATGGGTTAGCCCCTCAAGCTGCACATTTCATTGTGCAACACCACAGTTACATGCAGGCACCCACAATAGGGACAGAATTTACACAACATTTTGCAAATTGACATTTTATCAGGACATAAAAATGGGAAACTTTTCTCATCCCTTGGCAAGTTCAGGTCACATGATGTATCTTTGCTTGCGCCCTTGGTGAAGAGGAACTACCTGTGACTGTGCTGTTGTCCTTTATGAACCTCCAGTATGGACCACCACGGGCAGTGGAGCATGTCCTCCCATGCCACAGAGGAGCAGGAGGCTCTCTGCTAGAGGTTTTCTGTACTGAAAGTCCTGATGCAAAGGGAACCACCTCTTGGTTTGGCTGGAATCCAGGGCAGATTGGTAGGACTGTTTTCAAGACAAGGTGCCAGGCAACTAAACAGGCACAACTGGAACTTCATGTGCTTTCTTACTCAATGCTGTGATAAGAGCTTTCCTTGATTGTTCATTCCAACCTCCATGGACTGCCAGTGCTGCCCTTGGCTTTCCCCAGGACGGGGTAAGTGTTGTTGTTGGTACCATGTACTGCTGGTAGGGGACTGGTTCTTTACAGCCTCTGTGCTTGCCTTTCACAAGGACCAGTCACTGAATTAGTTCTGTGGTCAGGCTGATTCAGAAAGCAAAACATTGCTACTACAGGCATCTGTTTGTGTCTGTGTTTGGCACAATCTTGAGGCAACACCACCCCCCTGATCTTCTCTTCCCTGAACCTTATTTTTAATGCATTTTTCACTTCCTGTCCTGCCCCCTCCCTTAGCAAACCTCTGTTGTTTCATTTCCAGAGAAATGTCATCAATCACATCTTGAATTCAAAAGGTATTTTTCTAATTCCAGTGTATTCTCCTTGCTCATTATGAAAAGTCTGTATGAAAATCATGAAGATGTTGGGGGCACAGAGGGTAAACCAACACACAATGCTGATGTTACAGGAATCCTTTATCATGAAAAGGGGAAAGAAATCTACTGTTCTACCAGCTCTGGAGACTGGCAGAAGAATTGGCATGAACATTCACCTCTGATCTCAGATATTCCCCTCTGCAATGGCCTTAAAGCCAATTATGCAGGACAGTTCCATATGATTGTCTCTTGTGTTCACATTAAGCTGAGAAATTGATTCCAAATTGCAATGGGAGAGGATCTGGGTGCTCTTAATTCCTTGTGGTTCTCCTCCTTGAACCATTTTGGCCTCAAAAATACAAAAGGCTTTGTTTTGCTCAAAAGAGGCAGGGCAAATCTTTGAAAAATGCAAGTTTAGGGCAATTGTGCTAGTTTTAGCATCCAGTGCAGGCCACAATGCAGGGCTTTGTGCAGACTCCAAGGAGAAGAACATGCGTGCGTGTTTAAATGGGAACTGAAAGAAATGACCTGTCAACTGACCAGGAGCTGGAATGTTTTGGGATCAGTTTCCTAAGTGAGTGCAATGGCAGTTAGGAGATGATTCAAATCAATGTGCAGAGCAAATCTCTCTGAAATCAGAGCCTTGCCCTGGGCAGATGATCTGTAGAATAGATCTCAACTGAAATAGATCTCTTTCTGAAGTGTGTTTGAGTAATGAATGCATAGGCAGGAAAGGATCTCTGATCTCTTTTATGTTTTGCTTCTCCTGGAAACACTCCCATTTAGGCAGAGACCAGGTTGATAGAGAATCCAATCAGAAATATCCACCTAATTAGACAAGTTTCTGGGAGGCACTTGGATCAGTGGTTACACCTTCTAGATTTTTGCTGCTGCCAATTGACTGGATGATGCACTTGTGGGACTGTGGTTTCTTTTTTGCATGGAAAATCAGGTGAATTACTTTCACCTTTCAGTTTGTTGTTCTGAGCTGATTTCCATGAGCAGCTGACTGAAGAGTGTTGCCATATACTGCTCTGCCTGTAGGGTGGTTGGCAATCACTGACAACCAGGATAGCAGGGGAAGGAAGGTGGAGAAAGCAGAGTCCCACAAGAAGAGCCCAAAAATATGTAAAACCACCAGCCGAAGCCTAGAAACCTTTTATTCCCTCCTTTTGCTCAACCACTGCAGCTCCCTAGAGCCTTGTGCACCAAGCTGTGAATGGTGAGCCTTGATAATTGACACAGCAAGGGGAGACTGATTTCTGAGATCTAGAGATCAGGTAGGTAGAAGGACACTTCAAGTTCCATTTAGGCCACGGTGGAAAGACAGAACATTCAGGCAGAATCTCTCTCAGACTGTTTCATAGCTCCTCTGCACGACTCTTGTTTGCCCCAGAAACACTGCTCCATCCTGAATAATGACAGCCATCTTTTATATGGAACACCTTTTGTGTAGCACATCCTCTGCCTGTCTGTCAAGGTATCCTAAAATAGGTGACTGGTATTTTTGAATGGGGCACTGCTCCAGTACTCCTTTAGAGTGTGGGTTAGAGTACAGCCAAGACCAGGAGCTTCCTGGATCCAAAAAGAAAGACCATACACAGGAGTCATCAGCAGTCATCTGCTCCCAGGAGAAGGCTCTTCATCCTCAGCACACAGTGACAACTCCACTTCTCTTCTGCTTCAGGCATATAAATCCAGGGTAGGACAGCAATGCAGTAAACTCATATACTTCTGTTCCTGTCAGGTAGGCTATTGGGGTTCGGTCCAATANTAGATCATGTTTATGCACTGTTTATGGTGTCCCATCTCTGGATTTCATTGTGAAGGTTGTGTATGGAAAGCCTGAGCCTTGGCATTCCTGAAGACAATGCCTGGCCTCAGGTCCTCTAAGAGTGCTTGTTTTGTTGCAGAGTCACCTGTCACTGCGTGATGAAATGTGCTTTTGATGCCTTGTGTTCAATACCAGAGTTAAACACGGAATCCCTCCATGGAGCACCGTGGGGAAAACATTGGGATTCAAGTAAAAGTAGAGCATATCACGGTGTGTGTTTAGTCAGTTCAACAATATTTTTGCTGTGCATAGAACAGTTCTTGTACCTGTGCAACTGAAATATTGAACAGACCAACAAGCTTTTCCTGGCCTTTCCTCAAACATAGGCATCCCTGCCCACTGCCTCAGGGTGCGTGCATATCAGAAAGAGACAAACTAAACTGGCAGAAGCCATCTTTCACAATTTCATACCTCTCCTGAGCAATTTGTCTTGCTTTCAACCATCACCACATCAGTCACACTGTCATTGTGGCACGAACAACACCTCCTTCCATTTGCTGCCTGCCTGAGGAATGGGCTTGGCTCCCTTGCACTGCATGGAACAGTGGCAGTCCTGGTAGAAGGAAAGTGCTGAGACCAATCCACCTGATTGCCAGGATTGTCCCCCACCTTGACTCTGCACCAACAAATGCTGAAATCTCTGGTCCATGGTGCAATGGCACTGCTTACCTGTCCAATAGCAACACCATGAGCCAAGGTATCTGTGGGAAAGGGTGTTTCTAAACTCTGCAAGCTGTTCTTTCCCAGGCTAGCATGTTGTCAATTAAATGATCTTGAAGCAATGCTGAGAACAACATGTGGTCTGCATATGTATCTAGCAAATAGGCAACCTCCCTAAAACTAGACTGCTCATTCTTCTTCCTCATGCCTGTGGAAATCTGTTTCTGATTTCCAATAATTTTTTTCACAAACATTTGAAGATTAGAAGTTCAATACTCTGAGGTTTTTCAGTCACCTGGTTTGAGTAAACTGAGGAGCTAACCCCAGATCTGTACACCTTGTTAACCTAGCACATTAAGAATGAGATTATGAGGTTAGTTCTCAAATTTGTGTTTATATGTTTTCCAGAATTCTGTATTTATGTTTGAATGGAAATTTTAGGCTGTTCTTACAAGGCTGTTCCCCTTAAAGGTGCATACACACAAAGGCCACACTACCTAGGTGTCTTTGACTTTTAGGCAGTTTTCTTCCTTGCATCTGTCCTAGAGAACTTTCTGTGGCTGACAGCAGATGGACAGTTAGAATTTGTCTTTGTGCCTCCCAAATGCCAGTTTCACTGAAAAGTAGCTCATGCATCAGGCAATCAGTTCTGCTGCCCTGTGGAGCACAAAAAAACTTATTTCCTCTAGGAACTGATCCTTGTCTCCTGTCACAAGGTACACCAGGGTGGTGATTTTATAACATGAACCTGAGGGTGCATTCCTAGGGGAAAGCACAAGAGTCTGGGGGTTCAAAGACAACAGGGACAATGATAAAGGCAATGAAAGACATCTGGTTTGGGCTCACCCTCACTGCCATTGGAGAAGGCTTCTTGGGGGAGGTGCCACCCACACCATGTCAAGCTTTTGTCTTGGGCAGAGCTGGCTGGGCTGGTCTCTAACAGATCCTGGGAAAGAAGAAAGGGTTTTGCAGTGTGTGCAGTCAGAGATTGAGTTGCTTCAGTTTCCTCCCTGAAAGATTTTTATCTGGCAGGGCAGATATAACCCCAGAGCACAGGTGGGAGATCAAACTGTTCAGAACCCATACTACAGTCTTCTGACTCAGGGACAGAGAAGACACAGTCCCTAGTTTTTGAAGGAGGCTCTCCTGCATAAAGTAATGACCCCTGACAGTTTTTAGATTGAGAAACCAAGCATCAAGTATGGGCCTTTTTGGCTAAAAAGAAGCCTATCCTTAATGTTAAAAATGCCCTTCCCTGAAAGATTTTCCTTTCCTCCCTCTTCTGCAGCTGGTTGACAGAAGGCCTTAAAGATTAGCTGTGTTGCTGTGAGCTATTTATACAGAAATATTTTGTGTTGAAAGATGTAAGCCCTTTGTTTCCTCTGCATATACACAGTGATCCCTGCGGGCAAGAAAATCCTGCTTTTTTTTGGATCAGATACTCTGT
Source organism: Thryothorus ludovicianus (assembly GCA_013397245.1). Classification (NCBI taxonomy): domain Eukaryota; kingdom Metazoa; phylum Chordata; class Aves; order Passeriformes; family Certhiidae; genus Thryothorus; species Thryothorus ludovicianus. The sequence goes on from VZTB01011150.1 coordinate 409,508, forward strand.
GAATTGCTGTTGTAAAACAGCCCCAAGTGCACTTTTATGACTCAGTCTCACCTTTTCGCTTCCACATGTCACCAGGCACTCAGATGTCTCTGCAGCTTTCCAATTCCAGATTACCCTAGTTAAAACAAGTCTAATCCCCACTTGGGATGATGCTTCCAAAACATTTTCTCTGAAACAATATTTCTTGATAATTTTTCCAGACGGAGAAAACATTTAGCTCCCTGGTTGAGCAAAATAAGAAAGCCCCCCAGTAACATGCTTGGCCAATTTGGCTGGCAGATGCATTGGATTAGGCAATCCTCATATGTAATCCTCAAATCCCAAAATAAAATTTATGGGGTCATACAGTATTCTCTGCTCTTGTGAATGGAGAAGGACTGTGCTTCCACATACCCCAGGTGAGAGGATTTCAGAAAGGGAATGGAGATGAGAATAGCACAAATGCAGGCAGATAAACATAGGGATTTATCTCACCTCAGACATGCCTCCCCTTCCTCCCTTCCCATAGCAGAATAGTTCATCTCTTGGAGCATGCAGTCAGGTAGGAGCAAACTCCAGGATGAGACCTGGGCAGAACTGCCCATGTGGAGATCCTTCTATATGTCTCTGCATTGTGGAGAGCACCAGCAATTTGGGAATCTGAAAAACTAGTGAGCTCCATATTGAGACAGCTTGATGGGTCTTGAGACCCCCTAATCAAAAATCTCACAGGCTTTCCAGCTCCTTAAGCAAGGAGCTGTTATAGGAAAAAATCCAGAAGTATGAAGCCTGAATACTGGGTTTGGAGGAGAAGTCAGCTGGCAATTCAACATGGCCTTTCTAGTCTCCAAGCCTTCTTCTTCTCACTTCTTCTCCTCTCCTCAGTTCTGACAGGAGCAGAGGCAATTGGCACAAATTGAAGGACAGGAGAATTCAACTAGACATCAGAAGACACTTCCTGACCCTGCAGGTGACTGAGCACTGGCACAGATTGCCCAGGGCAGTGATGGAGTCTCTCTCGTTAGAAGTAACAAAAAGTCAACCAGATATGATCCTGGGCAACCAGCTCCAGGTGCTCCTGCTTGAGCAGGAGGTGGGCAAGGTGAGCTCTGGAAATTCCTTCCTGCTTCCACCAGTATCTGTGATTCTGTGAATTCACAGGAAAGATGCCTTCTGCTGAAGCCTCTCACAGTCTGTGAGGTAGCAAAGCTCAGCATTAGCAGCATCCCTCTCTCACAGCCTCTAACTGGGAAACAATTTTATGTGACCCACTGTGAGTCACTGGACTTGCAGGTCAATGGCCAAATACCTCATTTTGTTACACCCATTTAGTCCTGTGGGCTTCAAAGTGGGAGGGTAATGGAACTGGTCCAGCTACATTTTATTAGAGTAAAACTGTGTTTTGGTCCAAGCTGTTTCAAAACACTCAATAAACAAAGCATGCTTTAATATGATGTCCTGAAAAACTCACAGAATCTTATTCCTTTGGGAAGAGAATTAATTTAAATAAGACTTGGTTGAGCAATAATAGCATTTTAAAGGGAATTTTGCTTTTTCTTGGACAGTAAAGGTTGCCATCAGTTGTTGAGTCCTTCTTCAGTTGCACAATTTAGTGATACAAACATAAACTGCTGCTGTTTAGTGGGCACTATTTATAGTTCTAATTCCTCTGAAATGAGGTTTTATATTAATGGCTTCCACAATTCACTGGCACCTGGGTTATAAGAATTTGAATTTGAAGCCTTTTCACCTCGGCTTTGATTCGAGGATTTTATTTTTTGTTATTTGCAAGTTATCTGTACCACATTTATAAGGCATGCTGCAGCTTTAAAGGGCTCTTTCAGATCAACTCAAAGCACTCTGAACACTTTTCCACATTTTTATGCAGTGTTTGGAATAGTCAATGATGATTATTTTCCAGATTGAGACAGCAATATGTTCCAAATGTCCCCATCCCTCCCAAATAAGTATCCCAACCAAACAAAAAATGTGTCTATATATCAAGTTTCATTACACGATTTTTATGAAACTTTTTTTAGGCCAACACAGATGAAGAAGGATAGCAGATGACTCTGGCCTGCAGTGGAATTTTATTCTGTTCTGCAAAGCAGAAGTGTTGCAGGAAAAAATGTCACTGTTGTTGCCAATGTTTCCTTCCAATAACAGAAGTTAAATTTTAACCAATAGGTTTGTTATAATTGATTCTTTTTACATGGAACTATTCTGGGGTATGGCTGATTGTTTTGAATCAAACATATTTATGGAGAGTAAAATAAAAGACTTTTGTGATCTGCAGTTTTTATTTTACTAAGTGGAATATTCATACTCAATAGATTTCTTTCTATTACTAAGGAAAAATCTTCCACTTTTAAAGATAATAAAGCATCCAGTTATATTTATACAGAACCCAGAGAATAAGTCCATATTTTATCTCTTGAGCTTTTTTCCTCTGTTTTCTTCCTACCACATATATTTCAGAGTCTTCTAAGTCTACAAGCCCTGATTGCTGGGATTGTGCCTGGCATTAAACATTTAACAGAGACCTTTTGTTGCCCACTGAATGGTTATGACAAATGGCAAATTGTTACAGCAGGAGCTGTGTTATCAAAAATCAATCAAGAGTGTGCCAAAAACTCTGATTCCTTTTGCAGAATTCCAGTGTGGGACAGGCATTGTCTAGATTGGAGAAAGAGACAACTCATAAACTCCAGCCAAATAAAAACCTTAGGAACACAGAGATGAGGAACACAGAGATGTCCAGCTGGAGCCAGCGTGTCACCAACTGTGTTCTTTTTCACTTGCTTTTGCAAGAAAAATCTCAAAAAGAGGGAACCTTTAAAGGCTGACTAGAGTAAGAATTACTGAGGGTGAGCGTCCTATTGGCATTTAAAGAGGTGGAAGTAGGGAAGAGGAACAAATCCAAGGAATTCAGTTGAATGTGGAAAGCTCTTGGAACAAATTATGAAATGGCCTGTGAGCAGCTGGAAGAAAATACAGCACTCAGAAATGGGCCAGCATGGTTTTGTCGAGAGTAAAGCATGATAATGGAATTTAGTTCCTTCTCTGGCATGGTAACTCACTGTGCAGGGTTCATGTGGTCAGGTTTTGGTAGCACAGGGTTTACAGGGGAGGCTTCTGTGAGAAGGTGCCAGAATCTTCCCACATGTCCGACAGAGCCAATGCCAGCCTGCTCCAGGACAGACCCACCACTGCCCAGGCTGAGCCCACCAGCAACAAGTGGTAGCACCTCTGAGATAATGAGTTAAAAAAGTGGAAAAAATCTGTGCAACAGCAGCCAGAGGAAAGACGAATGACAATATGTGAAAAAACAGTCCTGCAGAAATCCAGGTTGATGAAGAAGGATGGAGAAGAGGTGCTCCAGTCATTGGAGCAGAGAGTCACCAGAAGCTTGGACTTGGTGAGGCAGCTGTGGCCTTGCAGCCTGTGGAGATCCATGGGGAGCACAAATACACCTGCAGCATGTGCAGGTCTGTGATGGAGCACAGATCCACCTGCAGCCCATGGAGGTCTGTGATGGAGCACAGATCCACCTGCTGCCTGTGCAGGTCTGTGATGGAGCACAGATCCACCTGCAGCTTGTGCAGGTCTGTGATGGAGCACAGATCCACCTGCAGCCTGTGCAGGTCTGTGATGGAGCACAGATCCACCTGCAGCCCGTGGAGGACCCCCTGCAGGGGGGATGTGGACTGACAGAAGCTGAAGCCCATGAGAAGCTCAGGCTGGAGCAGGCTTCCAGCAGGACCAGGGAGAGGAGCCCACACTGGAGCAGTGTGACCCTGAAGGATTGAAGGCTATAGAATGGAGCCATGCTGGAGCAGTTCATGATGGATTGTGTAATTTGACTCCCTGCTGGAGACAGAGAATAGCATAAGAAGGAATGTGTTATGAATTGACTACAGCCTCCATTCCCCATCCCCCTGGGCTTCTGGAGGAGCATGAGGTAGAGGAGTCAGCAGTGACACCGAGCCTGGGAAGGAGGATGAAGGAAAGTCCTTTTAGCTTTTCTTTCATTTCTCACTGTTACTAATTAACAATAAACTAAATTTTTATCAAGACAGGTCTGTTTTACCCTTTGCAGTGACTGGTGAGTGATCTCCTGGTTCTTATCCCAACCTACAAGATTTCCACCTTATTTCCTCCCCTCATTCTGCTAAGAAGGAGTGAAAGAGCAGCCAGTCAAGGTCAATCCACCACACTCACTCAGCTGATGACATGGAAGTATCTGATGTAATTCATGGCATTAGTAATAAAGCTTTGGGATAGATACTCTACAAAAAAATACTATAATGTAACCACAAAATTCAGTGATATGACTCATAACAGGGTGCAATAATTGCTACTCCACAGAGTTGGCACATAAAATAGCTCCTTGCAGATTGTGATTTATATCACTAAAATAGAAATCCAGTTTACAGAAGCAACTGGCATCAACATGTGCAAGCAGGTTCAACACTCAAACAGATATCATTAAGCAGAAGAAATGGCCTAAATTAGTGAATTTATTAAAAACATGGAAATGAGAGATCATCAACTAACTAGGAAAAAAGAGAACCTCTCAAGGCAGTGGTAACAGAGAATAGGCTCTAGGAACTGAATATGAAAGAGAGTATTTGGGAAACAAAGCAAACATCACCCTGAGCCATATTAGCAGGACTGCTGTAAGTCAGACATAGGAGCTAAACTTTGCCCTTCATTTATCTCCGTGGAGTAACAAATCCAGAGGACTCGTCAGCATCTCTGACTTTCAGATTTCAGTGCCAGTTTTGGATGCCACAAGTTAAAAAAGATGTAAAGAAAACATAGAGTGAAAAGCTATGATACTGGCAAGGCCCTTAAGCAACAGGATTTATGAGGAAATGTTTCAAAAATAAAGTTTGTTGTGTTTTTCTATACTATAAGAGGAAAAGGACCAGGAGAAACACCACAGAAACACAGAGAGAAGGAAAGCCTGAAAACCACTGGCCTTCCTGTACTTAGAAACGTTATCAAGAATGTTACATATTAGAAGGAAAGATTGTTCTCCAAATGCCCTCAGCCTATGATAAGAAAGAACTAAGAAGAAGAAAAAATATAAAATAATTTCTTGAATTAATGTATCTCAAAAGAACCTAGAGAACCTTAAATTCTATTTCTGGAGGATTTTAAAAGTGGTTAAAAAAGTGTTGATAAGCAATGGTCACATTTAATTGAGCCTTGTTCCAAAGGGGCACAGATTCCTGTTCTGAGTTCTCTTCAACTCTAGTTTTCTATAACATGATATGAAAATACAGGTTCTGTTCTTTCCACTGAGAGCTGCTGGCAGCATTCTCACTTTAAGGGAAAAAAGAAGTAATATTTGGAACTGCTGTGAATTTCTTTCCAACTCTGGTTTCCTGTCAATAGACTAAAGCCTTGATTTTTACTCAAAGCCTCAAGGCTAGTAGCCTGTTTTTTCAAATGTTTACAGTAATTCAGTACTTCCAGTAGTGTTTCCATCTAGTATCTTTTTTTAATCCCTTTTTATGCAGCACTACATTGCTTTTGGTACTTTTATTTCTGAAGTCTTTTACTGTTTAAATGGTTACAAAAACAAGAAACCTCCTGAGCTTCCCTAATCTTCTTTCTATAGGAAGCTGGATGAAAACCTTCTTTTAGTCCTTTATAGGGATACATCCCATTTTCTAGGATGCCTGAGCCTCCCTTCTCCACATGTTCTGGTGATGTTTACCCTGTTTGCCGTCTTGAAACATTTACACCATTAATAAACAGGGCACAATGCAATAATTAAATATTTGCACAGTGAGGAGGTTGAGCATAAAGCAAAAAGCAGGAAAAATAATATTCAGCTTCCAGTTACATGTGTTTTGCCTACCTAGTATAGTGCTGTATGCCTGTGTTGCCCAAAGCTCTTGCCAGCTGGGCTGCCCACTTCCTCAGTGGAGCTTCCTAGGCTTCAAATCATCTTAAATGCAGTTCAAGTTTCTAAACCCCAGCAGCTATGAAGTGTTTATCCTTTAAGTGAGAAACAGTCTAAAGAAGATGAAGTTGAAGTTGACTTTTACCTCAGCTACTAGATCCCTGCCACCCTTTTTTTATTCTTGCTTTCTGCTACTACATCCCTCCCTCCCTCTTATGACCAGAAAANCAAAATCATGCTTCAATGCCTAGGTTTTCCTCTTAACTGAAAGCACCTTAAATCTTTGGTCAATCAGTCAGACTGGGATAGATATGCTGTTCCTTTTCCACTTTTATAAACAAACCTCCTATATTAAGGAACTGATTTAAGCATTTAAACAGAAACACACATCAATGGCAACAATGAATCATTATTGTTATTTAACTGCAGGAAGAACTTCGAGTGTCATAATATAAGTGAATGTTTATGAGAAAGACGTGTTTTAAAATAGTAGTTGATCCAAACCTTAAATATTTACCAGACCTGCAGACTCAGTATCACACTCCGTGCCCTGGCTCAGCCTTTCTGCTGTACCAGGGAACAGAGGAGCTGAGGCCCCTGCAGATTATTCCAGGGAGGTTTGATACTTCGCCAGGAAAAGTCTTGAGTACATAACATAACTTGCTGGATGTTGGCAGTGGGCACACAGACGATGTGGCTCTAAAAACTTCTAGTTCAGTACACTGCAGCTGCTGGGAAGAAAAAGAACACTTCCCCTTTTGGTGAAGAAAGTTCTGCTTTGACAAACTTTCTACAAGAGCCACTGACAGCTGCAGAACCCAGGGCACTTCTGGTACCAGCAGTTATCATGAGACACATTGTTTGGGCTTTTATCCTTCTTGGGCTCTAGTGTGCTGCTGGTTCTGTGTGATGACCCAGGTAGAGAACACAAGTTACCTTTCAGCACTGACAGTGGCTGGTCCCCAAGAGCTGGTCACTTCTTTGAAGCCACTTGGATATAGGTGAGGATCAATTTTCCACAGCACCTTCCCTAGATCAGAAATTCTGATATCTGGAAATTTGTATGAAGTTCCAAACCAAGGATGTGGATTGTCTTATCTAGAAAAAGCCCTGAAGGGTTTTATCATGAGGCAGATAGGGTTACAAATCTTTCCTTTGGGGATTAAACCCACCAGATTCCTCCATCACCAGAGTGTTTATCACTCAAACTTGTAATTACCTGAGCTATTGCCTGAGGTTATGGAGAGGTGGTAAATCAGACCTGGGTAGGCTTTCTGCAGGTATCCCAAGAATTCTTTGGGACCCTTCCTGGAAAGCCATCATACACACAGAGAAGGAATGGATGTGGTCTGGCTTTCATGCCTGCATCTGGAGCTTTCAGCATGGCCAAGACTGGGATTAAGCTAAAACCTGATGAAAGCCAATCAATAATGGGTCTCAGGCAGCTGAAGTCTGCTTTCAGCCTTTGTCTTGAGTTTCTAATAGCGGCAGACAGAAAATATCTGGAAAATCTCCTTTCGCCATTGAGAATAAACTGCTGTAAAGCAGCTTCACAGCTGTCTAGGGATATAGGGCAAGAGCTGTCCCTTCTCCCAGCCTGCATCTAATGCCACAGAAAGAACAGAAGATTAAATTTGTTTCTGTGGGCTTTTCTGTCCTGGAACAAATGAGAGTGATAACCTAGCAGGAAGAATCAGATACGGCATATCTGATTCATTTTGCAGTCAAAAAATCTAGTTAAAGGTTTTTTACTATTTCCATGCTACCTTAAAAGAATTCTTAAAGCATGTTCCCCATTTTACTGTAATTCTCCGTTTAAAGTATTGTTGCACACAGGTCTATATGATTTTCAAAATGCATTAACAAGTTATGGTCAAGGCTTCCTTTCTGAGTTAAGAATTGTTTTCAGGACTTAAGTTTTTAACAAGAGGGGATTGAAGTTCTGTCCAAATATAGCTTGAGATACCATGTTTGAAAATTGACAGTAAAAACTGCAACAGACTTTTGTCCTCTTTTAAACTCTGATAATTTTTAAAGGCCTTCTTCTGAGATATAAATAACCTATGATGTGTAGGACAAACAAAGCCACAAATGAATTCCATCCAGGAAAGCACAGTAACAGGAAATCTTACATTCAGTAACAAATATTCTTAATTATTCCCTTATCAGTTTGCTCAGGACCTTTCAGAGCTGCAAGGACACAAAGTGTGGTACAGGCAGTCTTTTCAGATACAGGGCCTTTAAGCATGTTTTGTTTCAGTATGTTCACATCACTCTCCCAGGGCGATGTTGTATTAATCATCCTGCTCAGATCTCTGCTCTCATTGCTCAGATGTGTGTGAGCTCCATGACACATGGTGCTGTTTGCTGGGATAGATTCTCCCTTTTTGCAAGGCTGCCCAGGACCACAGACCACATGTGGGTGGATTACAACGCTCAGGCCTTTACACAGAGCGTGCCTACGTGCACTCTGCTCATCCCACAACACCAATATTTGTGCTAGCTCCAATACTTGTAATTACCAAGAACCTCAAAGTACTCAAGTCTTATATTCTGGCCTTGGTTCTCAAGCAGAAAAAGATAGGGAATTTCCTCACCACTTCAATAGTCATTTTTGCCATAAAATGTCTCTCAAGATTAATTTTTAGTAAAATAACCTTAACTTAGTAATTTAACCTTTGCTTACTAAATTAACTTTAATTTACCAAATTAGCCTCAATTTAGTAAACCAACCTTAACCTAACCTAAGCTCTACCCAGCAATGTAATACCAAAATTAATGGATAATAATTAGCCACATTTGTAAGGCTTTGCTACACACTATTAAATACCTGTGGCCTTGCACCCATGGATGTCATGTCTCAGCTCTGGGTGATAAAAAGCTGAATTTAATCCTCAACAGTGCTGGAATACACTTAGTTCAGTGAGGTAACAGGGATCAACACACACTTCCTGAAAAGCTGCTTTTTCTGTTTAGCACCACTGGTGATGAGTCCAGTGCAGTGAGGACGCAGGAAGCAGCAGCCTGTGCACGTGTGTAAATCACTGCAGACTGTGGGAGCTCCTGCCCCCGGGCTGTGATCACTGCTGGGCATCACCAGCTGTGAAATGAGCTGGGAAATAAAGAGAAATGATGTGTCTGAGTACTGCATCCTCCACTAGGGCCATTTAGGATACAAGCTAAAAGGACTGTGCTTTGTAGAAAATAAATACAAGTAGCCCTCTCAGATGCATTTTTTCCAGCTGCTGTTAACACTGCTTTGGTTGTTCCTTCTTACTCTGCTTGGCCTGTACCTCTTGTAAGTAAGGCAGGCCTTAGGATTTTTCTATCTTTGTTCATTGGATACCCTCTAATACAGACCAGAAAGTTCATACTTTTTGTGACATCCTTGTCCTCAGCATTTCCACTGGAATTCCTTCCTGCTCCAGCTGGTGCTCCGAAGCTTGATACCTCTGGATCAAGTTTCATTTACAGTGAGCTCTTACCTGTCCAGTGACAGCTGGAGCTGGAAAAAGGCAGCGCAGCAGCCTCCTAACAATAACTGTAACCAATGTTTTCTGATCTAAAGCCCCTCCTTAGCAGTAGTTCTGCCAGTGTTGACCAACTATTTGTTAAAAAAATAAATACGATGTTTACAGGTTTTAAATTATCTTGACCTGCTCACATCAACCCTCAGATGTTTGCTCTGTTAGATACTTGTTCTGAACATTAAGAGGTGGATCAGAAATAACCATTTCTCTTCCAAAATTAACAGAGACCTTATGCCTCTTTAATTTTTGCCTTGAGTTTTTAAAACTATAAACCTTTCTCCCATATCCAGAGGACATGCTGTACAGTAGAATTTCTGTCTAGAAACTGCTTATTTTTGCAAGTAGGTGGAGCCTCCAGAGTTCACCTTTTTAAGCACTCTTGGCACCCTTCACTGTTCTCTCTCTTCTATAGAGGAGATCCCAGCACTGTTGTGATTTACTCTATGCACTCCTACATTGGCTTTCTTTGGGCCTGCTCCCTCCACTGAGCAGAACTTATTTCAGTTTTCTTTAGCTTTTTGTTACTGTTTTAAGCGTCAGATTTCTTTCAGCCTCCCAAGCCAGGATTTGTATCTGTTGCCCCATTATATTCTCTGCCACTACCAAAAAGGGGTTGTTTTCATCATCCCCTCAGTTTCCTCTCACATAGATACGGGCTGCTGTTAGACCATCCCTGTCTCCTCTTACAGGACAAACAAACTCAGCTCCCTGACCTTCTCCTTGAAGATATCTGCCCTACCATAGTTATCTTTGAAGCCCTTTGCTGAGGTTTGGAGGTTCTTGACATCCTGATGGGTCTAAAACTGGTCCCACCAGGGATGAATAAAGGAGGTAATCATTTCCCTGAATCTGCTTCTGCTGATATAACTCTGTGTGCTGTTTGCACCACCTGGAATGAGAGCAGACTATTGCCTCCTCACACATTTTGGCATCCAGATTCCCTTTTTAAAGTCTCAGCCATTCCGTTCCCAGCCTGTGCTTATGTGTGAGGTTATTCCACCCAAGCACAGAACCTGACACTTCTCCCTGCTGAATTTCAGGAAGTTCTTGGTACAGTTTTCATGTTTGTCAAAGTCCTTCTGGGTTAAAGCTTTGTCACTTGGAGTCAATCATTTTCCCTTATTCAGCATCATCTGGAATTTGCTGCAGGGTGCACACCCCTTGTCTCATCATCCAAATCACTGATGAAGACATTGAAAAATCCTGGATGTCCTTGATATTCCATTTGTTACTGCCCTTCTGCTGGATGTTAAGCCACTGATTATGACACACTTTAGGCCTGGCATCACAACCATTTTTCAAGCACACCCATGCATCCTCCTCTACTTTCTCAACTTGAAAATAAGAATGCTGTGGGTGAGTGTCAAAAATGTTACCTGAGACAGGATATCTCCACTGTCTCTTTATTCACATTTCCAGCCTTTCCACCAGCTATTCTCTTTCCAAGGACAAATGTCAGGAACCTCTCCTAAAAGACATGATGCTTTGCAGATGGGAGATATCAACCTGGCAATCACTCATCTTTGATGGTTTCACTAGCTGGATGGTTCCTAAAGCAAAGAACCTCTCTCCTTATTTTTGCCTTAATTTGAGGAAAGCTTTCCTGGAGGTATGATTTGGATTGCAAATATTCCATGGTATCTTGAGAAATTCTTCATTTTACTTTTATATTTCTTTCCTGATAAAAATACAGCAGTTATGTTTTATTTATGTGAGTGTCTTTATTCTGTTAAAAAAACTTATCACTGTTGTTCTTGAGTTAACTGAAAGCTGTTAAACATATCAAAAATTTCAGTTGCTGTGAGAAATAAGATTATTGCCTTTCTTTTGGCACCCAGTTTCAGGCAGATAGAAGCTGAAATGCTGCTGAAATTTCCCAGTGGTTTCCACCTATCCAGAGGCTGTCAGTAGTGGTGGTGCTTCACCTGCTGCAGTTCTTCATTAGTAAGAAGTTTTTGAGGAGCCCTGAGGGCTTGGGAGGTTTGCAGGGGCTGTTCTCTGCTCAGTGTTTAACTCCAGGTGAATGCAGTGATAATAAAGCCCCCAGAGCAGCCTGCTCGGTTCCTCTGGATGTGTGCAGAATAAAAGAGTCAGGGTGTGAGCTCAGTATCCAGACCCTTGCCTGCCCACATGCTGAATTTCTGTTTTGCTCCTGGCTCTGGCCAGTATGCAGATGATTACAGTTCAGCAGTCTCCCGAGGCTGTCCCATCCTCCTGCAGAGCTCCATGCATACCCTGGGGGATGCAACACACCCCTTCAGCTTCAGGCCATAAAAACATCACTCGTGTGTTGCAACATCACCCTTAGATTCTTCCAGAGCCTTTGTACTCAAAAACATAGAACAGAAATAAAGATTAATCTTAGGACTGAAGGGACATCACTTGCAGCACAGAAGGGAGCCAGGGCCAATTCCACACAACTTGTGGGGTCAGTCTGACACAGAGGGCTCGCCCAAAGACTGAAGTCAGGACACGTCACTTGGTGTCAGGGCCAAACACTGGGGTCTGGCCATTTTATATTTAGCAGAATGGACACAGCATCTGTTGAGATGCAGCTTGTACAGGCCAAAATTTGACACCAAAGTGGGATTTTTTTGTGACTCATTTGCTCTGCTAATCTGGAACAGATTTACTGTGCCTTGTTTAATAGGCAACAGCCTCTAAATCTATTAAATGAATGAATTGCTGGTTTGGAGCTGGCTGTTTGATTCTGAGCAACTGCTTTGAAATGGCTGGCAAAAGAAGCATGGCCAGTTTTGCTGCAAGAGCTGCAATCAGCTTACCTATTGCTCTCTTCTCCTGTCCCTACTCCTGCCATTGCTTTGTCTTAAGGCTACACCCTTAAGTTTTAGTCAAAAGATGCAATTCAAACTGATTGCAATCAGAAACTGTGTCCTATCTATGTCTTCTCTGGCATCTTCTTCCTTGAAAATTTGTAAGAAGCCATTCAACCCTTGTCTCCTCATGATGTCAGGGAAGAAACCTGAAATATCTGTTTCATAGATGCTTGTGTTTTATGCCCAGGAATCCAAGAACATGAACGTGGTTCCAGTCCTGTTGGTCTGGCCAGCTCTGAGCATACAATGCCAACCAACAATGTTATTTGTGTTTCATTGAGTCTGTGTTCAAAGTTCTAAGACCAGCATTTATGACCAACAACTTCAGAAAAAGCAGTAGCCATCTAACTTATCATAAGTGACACATGTCATTTAGGGTCTTGAAGGACCAGACTTTCTTTTAGTGAATTGCTCAGCTCTGTTACTGCTCTGTGAATGTGTTGCTCAAGGCAAAAGGACGCACACTTTTCAGTGCACTTTCAAGCAGAGGGCACATGATATTTCTATGTGAGGAAGATTAGACAATGATCAGGCCTTTTACCAGCTCCTCCTTATCAGACATCAGTGAGGACAGAATTCTGACTTGCACTTGCTTAGCTGCTCCTCAAACTGAAAGGCACCCTTCAGCCTGTTCTGCTTGATTTTGAGCTATCTCAGCCTTGGTGGGTTCAAAAGTTCAGCTGAGATGTGAGTTGGATGTTCCTTCAGTGAGACCGTGAAAAATGGAATGGGAAGGATTCTGGTACACACAGATGAACCCGTGGCTACGTGTTTGTGTGTGCAGCAGTGCCTCAGCCAGACTGAGTGGGAGGAAGAGGTGAGGGGGGAGGGAAGTACTTTCCAGATTTCTAGCCAGTAGAGGAACTTCTTTAAAATAACAGCTAGAGATGGGGGCTAAAGGGAGAGAGAGCAGCAACTGTACTTCACTTTTGGAGCAATTTTATTTTAATTATTTATAATATTTCAATATTATTTAATTTGGAACAACAAATAATGACCACAGAGAATCAAAAAGATGACAAATTGCATTTGGTGCCTTCTGCCCTAGTCAGTATAGGCATTGCAGACATCTTAGCTAAAGTGACCTGCAGCAATGTTTGAAATCAGGAGATTTCCTGGTGTCTTCCAAGTTCTGTGATCTCTTGCTTCTAACAGTCTAATTTATCAGAGCACAGATTCATACACAACACCTCCTTGGCCACACTTTACTACTAAAGAACAAGTTGCTGCAAAGTCTGTTTTAAATAAATGGCTTTAAAAGTTCCCTTCAAGTTGCTTGTGCAGCCCCCAAGTGAGGTCTGTTTGAATATCCCTAATACTCTGCCCCCAGGGAAGATGTGAGCAGGGTTCATAATAATGGCCAAGTACATAGAATTTCTATGTGAAAGCAGCTTTTAAGAAAAGGCAATTATAACTTATAGGCACTTCTTTAAATTTGCTGTTGAATTTGCAGCATAGGATACTATTTGCAGTGGATGGTCAGTCAGATTGTCTGAGAAAATCAGAGAATCACAGAACCACAGGACCACAGGATATACTGACTTGAAAGGATCCATCAAGAATCATTGAGTGAATGGGAATGGAGTCCTGGCACTCCAATGTTTTTGCCAGGCAGACTGAGGGAGGATTACAGATGCAAGAAGTTGTAGATGACCAACAGTGAGTGTTAGCTGGGCTCTGTTAAAATCTTTGCTCGCTCAGTCCTTCAGAAGTTTAATTACTGGCCTGTGCAGCTTGTCTTCTTGTAGATCACTTTGGAAAGAAAAGTTCAAGGGGAAGAAATGTCAAAGGCTGGATGTTAATGCTGAAAGCAGTACTTTCTAATCAGCTTTCTTTAGGCAGAGGAAAATGACAAACACAAATTTTCTCATTGGGGATGGGAGAGAGAAGCCATCTAGATAGAGATCCATCTCTGAGAGAGCTGAGAAAAATTCATTCATGTTTAAAGCCTTTCAAATTTCCATTTCTCTCACCTCTGACTGCTGTTTAGGACTAAGACACTGCCTTTAGCTCATAGTTAAAAAAGATTTCTGTACTTCCTTGCCTGCCCATAGTTGACCATAAAAAGAATCAACATGAATAATAAAAAAAAATAGCATCTCATGTCAGCTTGGTAAAGCTACATCTGTAAAGAACTTATTGTGTATGTTCAGTGTAGATCACTAAAGCAACAAGCTCTATACAATTGGTATATAGGTGTGTATGTGTGTTTAACAGGTGGATAGGTCTGAAGAGTATGACATTCCCCCATGCAAACAAACTTGTGCAAAACCAATCCTCTAATCCCCCAGCAATCCCAAACAGCATTTTTTTAATACCATTGGACAAGCAAGGGGGCAGGTGAGTAGCTGGTCACCACACACATCCTGCCAAGGCCATCAGCAAGGACAGGGATCTTCATGGGCCACAGTGCGTGGCACTGTTCAACTTCTGCACAGTGGCAAGCAGGTAACAAAGAAAGACACACACAGAACCCATCTGAGCAGCCAAACTGAGACTGTCAGTGTGTTACACTTTCATTGTGGTGAATTCAGCTGAATCCCACAGAATCCCAGAGTCATGGGATCACAGACAGGGTAAGGCTGGAAGGGACCACACTGGGTCATCTGGTCCAACCTCTCTGCTCAAGCAGGGTCACCCCAGAGCACATGGCACAGGATTGTGTCCAGACAATTTTTGGATATCTCCAGTGAGGAGGCTCTACACCCTCTCTGGGCAATCTGTGCCAGTGCTTGGTCACTGTATAGTAAAGAAGTTCTTCCTCATTTTCAAGTGAAACTTCCTGGGCATCAGCTTCTGCCCAGTTATTCTTGTCCTATTGCTGGGCACCACTGAGCAGAGCCTGGTCCATCCTCTGACACCTCCCTACAGACACTGACAGACATTGGTGAGGTCCCCTCTAAGTTTTCTCTTTTCAAGGTTGAACAGGTCCAGCTCCCTCAGCTTTTCCATGTAAAATAAAAGCTCCAGTCCTTTAATTATCTTTGTTGTCCTCCACTGGACCCTCTATGAGCTCCATGTCTCTCTTGTGCTGAGGAGTCCTGAAATGCACACAGCACTCCAGATGAGGCTGCACTGGGCTGAGCAGAGGGGCAGGATCATGTCCCCTGACCTTCTGGCAGTGCTCCTCCTGATGCACCTTTGGCCTTCTTGGTCTCAAGGACACTGTTGGCTCATGGACAGCTTGTCCACCAGGACCCCCAGGTCCTTCTTCACAGAGCTGCTTTACAGCAGGTCAGCCCCTGACCTCTACTGATGCCCAGGGTTATTCCTCCACACGTGCAGGACTCTGCATTGCCCCTTTAGTCTGAAACACAGGTGCCACTGAGACCCCTAAAACCCCAGCTGGGCTGCCACAAAGTCAGGATGTGTGTGAAACCAGTGCCATCCCAGGAAAAGGAGTTGCTCTTGATCCTAATGGAAACCCCAGATGGGATTTCTTTCCTTTTCTCTTATCCTGCACAAGTTTCAGTGAATCCCTGTTGGCTTAAGTTTTTCTATCTTTTAGATATATCAAAAAATGAAAGCTCCCTTTGTGAGTTCTTGGTGTGAGAGACAGGTTTTCATCTCGATATTGCAATTGGAGCCTTTTCTGTTTGAAGGAGGAGTGAAAGTATGCGGCAAATCCCAATTCCCCTTCCAACTGCAGCAGGGATACAGAGCTATCTCTCTGCCTTCACAATGACATCTGTGAGCTGCAGAGCCAAATTCTTCCTTTTTCCTGTTTGGCTTGAAGAACTTTCATTATTTTTACAAAATGCATTAACTCCTTCAGGAGGAATTGCAAGCAAAGCATTGTGCAATGGATGTACACCCACCCTGTAGGCTGTGGCTGAGCTTCTTTCCTGGCTAGAAGAGCTGTGCTCAAACACAGCTGAGTATGGTATCTGACACCAAGTCCCTGGCTGCCTGCATCCTCTCTGGGTTACAGATTGTGAGGTAGTACCAGAGAAAACTCTCAGTGACCAGAGGCATTCATCTCAGAGGGAACTCACAGTCAAAAACCTTATGTGGAAATAAACATAAAATCTATTTTAGAACTTGTCTCTCTTGGCATTTTCTCTTGGCTAGCTTTAATATTTACCAGCCATCATGTTGACTTCTCATAAACCCAGTTCTAAGGCACTTATTTGTCCATGACCAAAAGCCCAAGTGGCGAACGTGGGGCTGGGAGGCTGCGTCACTCCGAGCTGAGCCCTGCTGTGAGCATCGCTCACAGACTCCACACCAGCCAACAGAAATGCTGCCCGTGCTAAAACATTCCACCAAAGCCACCTGAAGGTACAAACCTGTTCAAAGTGAAATAGATCAACTCTCCCAGTCCCCTTGTTCACTACAGATAAATGCAATCTTCTGAAATACATTTTAAAAAATCCACTTCCTTTGCAAATGGCAGGAAGTTCCTAATGCAAGACCAAATAAATGACTCACCCCCCATCTATGCTTTTGCTGAAGCAGCTAAACCTGCCAAAAGTAGTTTCCAAACTGGAAATAAGTACTTAAGTGGGGATATGAATAATACTGGGCAAATCTCTGACAAAGGCATGTGAATCTTCAGTCTGTGGTGTTATTTATTTATAGTTTTAATTGAAGTCAATGCCCTTGGTTCAAAGCTGCATTGAATAACTTTTGGAAGGACAACAAATCTGAATGGCTACATGTCAGCATCATCCAGGCATCCAAAGACAACAACAAAAGGCTATAGTAGAATAAAATTCCCAGTGGATGGGGTGTGATATTTGATGGGTCACACAGGGAATTCTTTTAACATGAACCAGAAAACATCAATTATATTTTTCATAAAACATGTAGCTTAATCCAAAATTATCCCTCCTGTATTGTTAGCGAGAACAAGGGAACACCCAGTTTCTTTTGCAGTGACTAATAACATTACCACTGCTTAAATGTAAACAGTGTGCAGAGGTCTTTCTAAACAAACGCATAAGATTTTTTACAAAATCTAACGCTGTACTCCTACTTTTTTTAACTCTTTTTTCCTTCTTTTCTGCTGCAAGCACAGTCACTGAAATTTCCCTAATTAATGCTGGCATGGCAAGAAATATAACGTCAAGGGAAAGAGAAATAGTCTCATAATTAAAATCTGTTTCCATAGCATTGAAATTGATGGAATTGACACCCTTTGGTGGACTTTGGATCAGGTCTCTGCTTTGGAGGTTCTTCATTTGCACCACGCTCTTTTCCCTGGAGCCTTGTTAGCATTGATTAGTTAATGGCTTTAAAGTGCTACTTAAATACTGAAAATATTGTTATTGCCAGGTACTGGAACACATAGACAGGTTTCTGGCCAGCATATGTGATTAGTCTTTCTCTAGCATGGAATTATGGCCTTTCGTTCTTTGGTTGTGTGGATACCTACAACCATCCAATTTAGTAAAATAAAATAAAACAGTAAAACAAAGACTTGTTTACTTTACTTTCAAATAACTTGAAGACCTATGCTGTGATCTCAAGTGAAAGCACCAGCAGCACTGGAGAGGTTTCAGGTTCATTTGCACAGCCTGTTTGCTGGCATGGGAATGGAGATCTGTATCAGGGCAGCCACCCCTTCAGAGATGCTCTTCTCGAAAGGACAAGTGCATGCCAGCTGCACAGAGCTGGTTTATTAAATGAAATAATATTTACAGTAGAAGTACCCATTAGGATTTCAGAGGGCCCACATGGGTGGCAGCTTGTATTGTCTCCCCAGCACAGTGGTTCCTAAAGTACACACGTCTGTACACGTACAGCTCCTGCTACAGGAGCCATTCAGCTGCTGTGGGAATGCAGTGAGAGCAGTCCTGCAGCCCAGCATGGCCTGAAAACTCACTGAGGCTGTGTTGTTGCATTGTCAGCAGTGACACTGGCAAATTAAGCCTAGAAATTCCTGTTTTTCCAATCTGTCATCTGTGCAGACTTTTTCAAGCAGAGGGGAGTGATGATCCCCAAGCTTTCAGCTGTGCTCCTTTCTGGCACAGGTCAGAATTTGGATGTCTGAGTAAAAACTTTATCAATTACATCTTCACATGGTAAAATACTTCCTAACTTGGATTTTTAGAATTAATTTTCTTTTGCAATCCACCAGTGACTGTAAATCACCATGTTATTCTCAGCCACAGCTAGCAAAATAGCTGGGAAGAGTGCATGAACTAATGAAGGCTCTGTTTGGATGCACAGATTACCAGGCTTTCCAAGCAACTACTCCTTGGGGACTTCTACCTGCCTGTCTTCAGCATTTTTGAAGGTCCAACCCTGTGATCTAAATAACATACAAACTGCAAGGCCAAAGCAAAAGAAAACACTTTATTTCAGTTCTCCAGTCTATTCCAGACTCATTATTTGTTTTTTTAACTGCAGAAGTCTGCATCTAGTGAACAGAGAATAGTTCATTCCACCCAAATCTCTGAAGCTTTCAGCCCCCTCCCCAAAAAGCAGCCAAGCACAGCACACTGAAAAACTGCTTGAGGATGGGCCAAATCACACAATTCAGACACTGCCCTAGATCTGTTTTCTGAAGGACTGAATGTTTTTGAGCTAGGATATTGTTTCATGATCAGATGAAGGAAGGATTAATCTGTTGGAAAATTAGTCAAGCCCCTGTTCTCATTCTAGCATTTGCACTTGTTCCATAACTTTGGTACAGAGCTAGACAGATCTTCCATAACAAACACAGCACGCCAGTGACCTGATGACATAATTTTGAACATATGACTTCAAAATAGGCTCAGTTGCAAATTAAATTACTTGTGATGTTTTCTTTGGTTTCCTGGCATCACAGTTTAAAATGATTATGAAAAAGATTAGGCCTTTTATCATTCAAAAAACAAAGAAAGCACTTACGGAACAGCGCTGTCTTAGGATGACAAACGCTCTCTTGCATTGTTCAGAAATACTTTTCATACTTGCAGACATTAACTAATCAAAAGGAAGAAAACAAGACATTTCCTTTATTCTACACTTGGTAATACTTCAGAATTATTGCTGCACAACATGATCTCCCGTAATTTTGTGGTGAAAAAGGAACCAGGATTCTACTTCCAAAGGCAGCAGTTTCTGTCTCAGACGCAGAAACGGACTTAGGAGAAGAGAACCTAATATGCATTTGAACAGAAGTAAGCTTTTGTAGACTAGACTTAATAACCTTATTATATAGCTGAGAAAACAGAGGCTGAGAGTTAAACAATGTTTCAGAGTTTGAGGAATTTCTGATTTCCTCTTCAGGCCACTTCACAAGGGGGAGTTGACAACATGCTGTGGATTTCATGTGTTTAGGTCACAGTAACATGCCATAAAAGTGAAGTTTGTTAAGTGAAATCACACACTTAGGGGAAGAGTGTTTTACAGAAAAGTCACAGAAAAAGCAGCTCAGTTCGTGACAGTTTAACCCGCCTCTTGGCGGATGGCTACACACAGAACTGTGTATACAGAGATACTCTGTGCTCAGCAGGCGAGGGCCTCTTTTTTGGAATAAACGATTAGCTGCGCTTCTTGCCAAAGGCTTGTTCATTGGGAAACTCACCCAGCACTTACAGCACCCACTACACCCCCCGAACATCACCAGAATGTGCAAAGGCATTATTTCTCTCCTGCAATTACAACTCCTTCCTAGCAGTAGTTTAAATGTGCGAGCACAAGGTTTTGCAACTCCGGTAAACAAATTTTATATCTATAGAGAAGAACGTCCGCAGGACTTTGACCACCTGTGCCAGGACCCCGCTGCCGCCATCCTCCGCTCAGCCCTCCCCAGGGCTGCTGCTCGGTCCTTGGGCAAGCCCTTGCGCACATTCCCTTCTCCCCGGCGAGCTGCTAGAAGCCCCGGCTCACCGGGGAAGGGGGACGAGGGTCCCCGCCGCTGGCGGCCCCCCAGCCTGCCCACGATGAACGCGATGGCAGCGCGGAGCCGCCTCCACCCGGGCAGCGCGGCCAGGGAGGAGGGAGGAGAGAGGACCCGGGCTTGCGGGCTGCTGCCGGGCTCCCCGCTGATACCCAGGGTCGCTGCCGGGCCGGGCACAGGGCGAGCCCGGAGGCGGGCGGGCGGGGCCCGTGGCGGGCGGGCAGCACCGCCCGGCGGGCGGGGCAGGGGCTATAAATC